>VDFB02275701.1:0-40720 GCA_007258455.2 Sequoia sempervirens
GTAGTGGATAAAGCAACCACAACCTGTCACTTATCCAACTAATTCCACTACCAAATAAAGTAAACACATAAGCACTGGTGGATTTTCTGCTATCAACATCAGCTACCTAGTATAAATCCATATAACCATGAATATCAAGATAAATCTCATCTTCAGTCATATTACTATGATAACATAAGGAATAATCTGAGGTACCACGCAAATATTTGAAGACGCTATTAACTGCATCCCAATGAACTCTACTAGGATTAGACATATATTTGGAAAGAACTCCCACTGCTTGGGAAATGTCTGGTCTAGTACAAACCATAACATGCATCAAACTTCCAACTACACTTTGGTAAGGAACTCTACTCATGTCTTTCATCTTTTATGGAGATGTTGGACAATAAGACATAGATAACTTTGTTCCAACTCAAACAGGAATAGACAATGGTCTACAATCTTGCATATCAAATCTCTGTAAAATTGAGTTGACATACTTACTTTGGCCAAGCCATAGCTTTTTGTTCACTCTTTCTCTCTTAATTTCCATCCCAAGAATTTTTTTAGCTACACTAAAGTATTTCATTTCAAATTTAGCAGCAAGTTGAGATTTTAGTTCTGAAATCATACCTTTCCCTCTACCAATATATAACATATCATCAACATATAGTGCAATAAACAGGAAATTATCACCATCAATTTTATAATAAACATGATGCTCTATTTTAGAATGCTCAAATCTAAAACTCAACACATATGTATCAAATTTTTAGTACCACAACCTAGGACTTTTTTTTAAGCCATACAAAGATTTCTTTAATTTGCAAACCAGCTTACTTTTACCTTTCACCATGTAGTGCTCTAGTTGTGTCATAGAAATATCCTCCTCCAAATCACCATGAAGGAAAGCAGTTTTCACAACCATTTTCTCAACCTCTAAATCATAAGAAACAACAATAGAAAGAAAAAATCTAATGAATGTCATTTTTGGAAAAGGAGAGAATATCTCACCATAATCAATACCCTCAACTTGAGAGTGACCCTTCACAACAAACCTTGCTTTGTACTTCTCAATACCTCCATCTGAACCAATCTTTTTCTTGAACACCCATTTGCAACCAACGTCCTTTAGGCAATGTTACAAGATCTCATGTGTCATTCTTTTTCAAAGATTCTATTTCTTCATCCATAGCAATCTTCTAGGATTCTACATCATTCATATCTAGTGCCTCTTCTATAGATCTAGGTTCATCCATGTTAGTATTCAAAGCAAAAATACATCTCCAATCATTAGGCTAATAACTTTTAGGTGGTTGTCTATGTCTTGTGGACCTACAAACAAGTTGATTTAGAGGTTCTTCCTCCTTTTCTGAAGATCCAGAACTAGATGAGCTCTCACCAACTTCTTGTCTATCCTTGGGCCTCGATTCAACTTTCTCAGGTGTAGAGTGAAATTGAATCACATCTTCTTGTTTTCTTTTTTTTGGCTGCAATGTAACAGAAGAAGGCTTAGTTTCTCTAAAAATAACACTTCGACTATCTATTACCTTATGTGCAATAGGATCCCAAAGCTTGTATCCTTTCACACCATAAATATATCTAATGAAGATGCATTTCATAGCCTTGTTCTTCAACTTTGTTCGCTTCTCCTTTGGCACATGTGCATATGCCTCACAACCAAAAACTCTAAGATGTCTTAATGAAGGCTTGCGACCCAACCATGCCTCTATAGGTGTATTATCAACAAGAGTTGATGTAAGAGACCTGTTAATCAAGTAACAAGTAGTAGCAATAGCTTCAGCGCAAAAAATTTGTTCTGGGCCAATACCACTCAACATACTCCTAGCCTTCTCCATCGGTGTCTTGTTCATTCTTTCTACAATTCCATTTTGTTGTGAAGAATAGGAAGTTGTCTCCTGTCTATGTATACCACAATCTTTACAGAATCTATCAAAATCATTAGAGCAAAATTCACCACCATTATCAGTCCTCAAACATTTTATTTTCTTTCCAGTTGCAACTCAACCATTGCTTTAAATTGTTTAAATGGACTAAAAAGTTCATATTTTCTCTTTAGAAAATATACCCATGACCTACTATAATCATAAATAAATGAAACATAATATGTGGATTTACCAATCGAAGGAACATCTACAGGACCAAACACATCAAAATGAATATGATCCAATACACCACAAGATTTATGAGAACTCAAGTAAAACTTAACGCAGTTTTGTTTTCCATAAATGCAATGCTGATTGAAATCAAATTTAAGATTACAATCAGAAAAACATTCAACAATTTTTTTATTTTTCAAAGTCCTTAGACCCTTTTCTCCAATGTGACCAAGTCTCTAGTTCCATAACATAATTTTCTTTGCAGGTAACCTTTTTTCAGAAGAAAGAGCACCCTTGGGTACCCAAAATCCATGACCATCTGCTAAAGGTGAAACCCTCACTTCTTCCACAGACTTGCTTTTCACATAAGTACTATTGCACTCAACAGTGCATGCATCCAACTTATACAATGTGCCATATCTGACACCTCTAGCAATCACCATAGTACCTTTAACCATCTTGCATCCTGCATCAAAAAATACTACCTGCACACCCGCATCTATTAGTTTTCTCACATATAACAAATTTCATGCTAATCTAGGGATATGCAACACACCATTAATATTTTTTATTCTACCATCAGGAAACTTGATTTTAACTTCACCACAGCCAACAATGTCTAAATGAGAATCATCACCCAAGTACACATTACCTTCATCAAATTCTTCAGATTTAGAAAACCAATCTCTATTAAAGGTCATATGGAAAGACACACCTAAGTCAATTAAACATGCATCATTACCTACACGAGTTGCCAAATTTGCAATGAATGTGTCTCCATCTTCCTTCTTGGACTCAGAATCAAAATCAAATTTCTTCTTTTTCTTCTTTGCATTCCTTATGAACATTTCTAGCCTTATCATAGTTCCAACAAATAACTTTGGACTTTCTAGGAGATTTAGTTCTCCCCCTGGACTTGGATTTGTCATGCTTCTCATTCTTCTTTCCCTTTTCCTTAGGTCTTCCGTGAAAATTTAGGGCCTCCTTGGCAATGATGGATACCTTCCTCCTCATTTCTTCTAAAAGCAAAGAACCCACCACATCTTCAATCTTTAAAATAACAAAATTTCTCCCAATAGCCATAACAAGAGAATCCCACGAATCAGGAAAAGAACAAAGCAAGATTTGGCAGTTCTCTTCCTCATCCATTTTGACGCCAACTAATGCCAATTGAGCCACCAACCTATTGAATGCTTCCAGTTGTTTTGTGATTCATCCAACCTCTTCCATTCTCAAGGAATATAACCTTTTCCTCAAGAAAATATTATTCACTAAAGATTTGGCCCGATACATATCACCAAGTTTCTTCTAAGTTTTTTTGTAGAGGTCTCATGGAAATTAATTAAAATAGAATCTTCCAAGCACAATGTGATTGGGTATGTGCAGGATCATGATGGGCCAAAAAGTGGTGATATGATGGGTATGTGTAGGGTATGTGGCCGACGACCTTTTTTTAACCCAAAATTGATGAAACAAAAAAGGTTTTTAAAGGAGAATCTCATATTTTAGCCAATATAAATTATGCTTTACTTTGAATTTAATAAATAATTATTATTCATTTTCTATTTGAATTACGACTAAATTTATGATTGATAGGTTGATTGAAAAACATCTATAAATTTCAAATGGTATCACATTTTTTTAATCAAAATCATGTGTCATATTCTATGCTTCGCATACTACAAGATTAAGAAAAGAAAAAATGAATTTCATGAAGTTTTGACCAAGTTAAGGTGGTCAGACATACAAGTTTTTATATTTTTTTAAATTTGTAATAAAAAATTCATAATTAATTATTTATTTGGAAAAAAAATACAAAAAATATGCATCACATCTAGACATGAGTCCTCTGCTTATATCTAAAATCTTATAAAAAAATATTATCATTTTATTGTGGTTAGGGTGGTCTGTAGTCCCTCTCTGCATTTGGCCATCATGATAGTTGAGTAAGTCGTTTGATTGATTTGTGTGTCATGATGGGTTTGTTAGTTTACATTAATTGTTGGATTTGGAATGATGTGATTAAGTTAATATCTTTCCTAGCCTCGATTAATCTACATAATTAAATAAATTTATGATAGGAAATATAAAGGATGTGGTTGATAATAAATCATAAAATGGAGTAATAAAATATCTTTATATGATCTTATTTCTGAATTATTCAAAAGAGCATAGGATTAAAACTGGAATATTTAATGTGGAAACTATAAGTTTGTACGTACAAGCTATGTTGTGTATTATTATCGCAACTAACAAGTATCTATATATATATATAGATATAGATATAGATATATATAGATATAGATATAGATATATATATCATCCATAATGAAATGACATAATATATATATATATACCGTCCATAATGAAATAACATAATATGCATATATATATATATATAAAATAATGTTCTATTGCATGTACCGTTATTTCTTTTCTTAGTAATTTATTGTGTTTGAATTTTGATCATATTGGACTATTTAGCTCCATCAATTGAGAAATATTAATGCTGACCATACATACATTGGTTTAATTAACCTTCTATCTTGGGATAATAAACATGGAGGAAATTTGGAAGAGAGAACTTCGGGTAAATTTGCCAAAACAATTATATTGCTGAGATTATCTTTCTTTAATCAAGAATCACATAGTATCCAAAATTAGTATTGCACAGAAATGTTAAAGTTACTTTGGAGATTAATTAGATTAAATTGTAATATTTTAAATTATATTTTAACAAAATATTACCAAGAGAAGCTAATTATTAAATAGGGAAAATAATGTGAATTGAAATAAAAGAAATTAACTTTTGTTGTTTCACGTGTCTCCCTTATACCTTCACCTTTTGGCACATGTCTTCTGGCCTTACACCTGCCAAAAGGAAATTACATCTGCTAGAAAGTTTCTGAGGCCTTTTCAACATGTCCATTTGGGGATATCCCAAGGAGAAAAGAAAGAAAAAGAAAATGATTGTTTGGAGGGGGGAGATAAAAATTCCCGCTCCTATTTTTACTGGGGGGATTCATAACTGTTTGGGAGAAGCGGCCATTTCTGGCACAGGAAGGGAGGAGGCTGGCAAAGGGTGTGGAGTCTGGTGTATACGTAGCAATTGCATTTGATGTTGGTGCAGGCAGATGGGATGCTAGCCAAGCATCTTCTTTGGTTTTCACTCCCCCAAACTCTTCCTTCCTGGTATTCACCCTTCCCTTCTCTAATTTGGAGAGTTTCCTATAAATAAGATTTTCGTGGTGGTTTCAAAGTATGTTTATGTAAGTGCAAATTTTCGTCAAGTCCAAACAATGAGCACATTTAGGATTTAACATTTCGCTATCCTTTACCCTACGTGGTTAAATGTATATTAGCATAATTATTTATACAAAATATGTTTATTTAATTATTTATTTTTGTTTCCAAAGCTCCCATTTGCGCACAGGCAAGGAGGATGCTAGCAAGGGACATGATGTCTAGCTTAGTGCGGCCAATTGCATTTGCTTGAAAGTTTCTCTAGTCTTATCAATGAATGGATTCCTTGCATATTGTGCACTTATCACATTTCAGGAGTTGACTTCCTTTTTGTGGCATTCTAATAAACAGTTCGCATGCCTTGTTCATGGAAATCTATCACAATAGCCACATTTGAAAATAGAAAACTGTAGAGGCGTAATTAGCCTTCCTGAGTCCTTTGGCAACCTGTCACATCTGCAGTACGTGAAAATAGAAAATTGTAGAGGTGTAAATAATCTCCCTGATACCATGGTCAACCTGTCTCAACTGTTGCACTTGAACACAATAGGAATTTTAAAGGTTTAAACAACCTGCTACTTTTCACCTGCTAGTTGCATTCGCTTGAAAGTTTCTTAAGCCTTTTCTAAAAATCCATCTTGTTCATGTCCTGCAATCTTTTTCCTCCTTGAGATTCTTGAATTTCCTCCATTTACTTTGGCCTTGGATTCTTGTCTCATGGCCTCTTCTTCATCATTGTCATCAAATGAGTATGCAACATCTGAGTAGACTTTGGAGCTAACCCCAGACGCATTTTTAGGCCCTTTTTCCTTAACAACCACAGTGTCAACATGGAGCATTGAATAATTCTGTGTTTTGGGGTTACCAGTCTGCAACTGCAAATTCTGAAACCCAAGTGATACCATTAGCAATCTGTCATAGCCGCAAGCCTCGAACATAGAAGACTGTACAGACGTAAGTAGCCTTCCTAATTTCATTGACAACCCATCGCAGCTGCAGAACTTAGACTTTGGATGGTGTAGAAACCTAAATAGTGTCCCTGATACCATTCGCCATCTATCACAACTGGAGTTTTTAGGCCTTTAGAGAGTGTTTAAGTTTAAACGGCCTCCCTATTATTGTTTCGCAACCTGTCACATCTGATGTACTTGAAAAATAGAATGTTGGAGAGGTTTAAATAATCTCTCTAATTCCAGCTTTCCTGATTTTATTGGCAACCTGTCACATTTGTTGTACTTAAAATATAATGTTGTAGGGGTTTAAATAATCTCTCTGATTCCATTGTCAACCTGTCTCAGCTGCGGTGCTTGAACATAATAGGAAGATTAAAAGTTTAAATAATCTGCCTGTTTTTTTTTACTAGCAATCTATCATAGTAGTAGCACTTGAATATAGAAGGGTGTAAAAGTTTAAATAACCTCCCTGATTCTCTTGGAAATTTGCGAGCGTCGATGTTGGGAAAGGCTGTGAAATTGACTTTATACCTATCAAATTGCGCTTGCTTGAAAGTTTCTTAAGCCTTTTCAACTTAATCCATTTTGTGCATATCTTGCAATCATTGCTCCCCTTTAGATCACATTTATTAGAGGCATGTTTTCAGATTTCTGCTTCCTCTGTATGCATTATCCCTTCCCCGTGAGTGGTGAAGGAAACGTGATGTGGACTTTTAAAGTAACCAAAATATATATATTACCTATATTCAAAACAAGAACACTCATCCTAAGCCACCACGTTTCCACTTCCTTTTGACGTGACTATATAAAATGCATTATATACTTAAATCTCTTAATTCTATTTTTAAAATGGGAGGGGAAGAAAAGTTTGTATAAGACAAAAGTAGAGGGAGAAAGTGGTATTTTTCTTTAATTAAAGAAATTAACTTTAGGAAAGTTCCATAAAATTATTCATGTGTTTATTTAAAGGAACTTTTAAAATAATCAAGCTCCCTCGTAAATTTTGTTAATAAAGATATTAGTAAATTAGTATAGTTAATAAAAATGCTAATGCATCTTAATTATTAATAATTTTATAATCAAGTTAATAAAATACTAATATTTTAAGGAATCATTTATGATGACTTAATTGTTTGATATAATTTATTTAGTCATGAACATATTAATTTTGTTAACAAGTAAAAAGGGGTAGTCTGTATTCAAATTATATGACATATTTAGTGTTAAATTGAAGTACCTATAATCATATATATGATTGAATTGTGTACTCTTAATAGGGATGTATTACATGTGTGAATTGAATTCTTTTGGTGCGCCTAGCGTGCTTGTAAGCATTAGGATATAGAGGCCTATAGGCGATTGAGTTGTATAACATGATAATAGGTTTGTTTTCACATGCTAACCTTTGTAATAAAGATCTTATTATGCTTGAATGGCTTGTAGATCCCCTATGAAGTTGGTTATTTAGAATAAATATTATTATAATTACTTATGTTGATTATGTGTACTTATGTATCAATGTGTAAAGAACACAATTTAATAAATTATGTAGGTGGTGGATTTATGTGAAATGTGATAATATTGCCTTTCAAGTTGCTTGATATTAGAAATTGATTGTTGTCATGTGGATGAAGTTGTGAGTTAACTGAGAGTTCTTCATGGAGGTAGTTAGAGTGAACATTTGTGTTGAATTAAAAAGCTTGGTTTTGTTTTGCGATTGGTCTGTATTAAGTGGTTATTAGCCAAAGTGTAACTAATTGGATACCTTGTAAGGATGATATTGAGCTTTCCCTTGGATTCTCTAATGAATGATTTACTGTTGGTAATTGTGTTTGGTGTTGTATTAATTTTTTTATGTTATCTTATTTCAGTTTGAAGGTCTTGTTATGATATTGCTTCCATTTTTTTATCACTTGTCATTTTGTGAGTTATGGAAGTTATAGAGTCGTTTTGTGGTTCCATGATGTAAGTCTTCCTTTTAGTGTTAACTCTAACTGAGGAGGCTTTATGCATTTTCTTTCATGTAGTCATATTTTGAGATGGTTGGGGAACCCAGGTATGTATGTACCTTCCAGTTGAGTATAAATGAATATTGGTGTCATAAAATCCCTTGTTTTCCCTTGTATGCCTCAAGAAGAAGTCACCGTGTAAGTGATCTTTGAGATTGTTGTGTTATGTTTGAATGACCTTGTGATTTGGTCTTGTGATCATTCTTCTTGGGTTGTGTTTGCGATGCGAAAGCAGATGTAGAGCTCCAGAGCTTCACGTTGTTGAAGACTTTCCCTTATTTTGTACCATAATCTTCACTGATGTATTATTCTAGTACCTGATGTACCTTTCCCATCGATATATGGGAATCATTTTGTAATTGTACTATTGTATCCATGATGTGTTGTATCTATGGAAATATGCTCCACAATTGTACTATTGATCTATGAATTGAATTGTAATAGAATGATGTACAGTTTTCCTCTCTATTGTTTATGGATGTTATCATTATGTAATATTGGTTGTTTTATTGCTTTTTTTGACAAAATTTTTTGAATCGTAATGACCGTTTCATGTACCCCAGAGGACGTGAATGACTTTGTAAATATATAATTTATTTTCATGTAATGAATGTACAAATTTTATCTTATGCAATGTTTCCCTTTAAAAAAATAAATTAGTGTGGTATTTTGTTGTCCTCTGGGGTTCACACGGTGGGGCATTACATGGTCAGATAGACACCTACTTATTTTTTCCCTGAAATTTAAGTATTACTACATTGAAATTTCAAATTTTCACCAAATAGATTTTTTTTTTTTTGAATAAACCTAATAGTTTAGAAACTACATTCAATTTGCTACAAATTCTATTCTTACATATTTTTGAAAGAATATAGATAACTTATTTAAATTTTTACGTCAAGTTTCCTAACTCTGATTTTTCTAAAATTTTCGCCACTTAAGGGCCTATTTTTTCCATGATGATCCTGCACATACCCGGTTAGACCCTTGGCTTTAGGGTCCATAACATCATATTGAGTAGCCTGAGTAGGATCTACAGGCCTTGAAACATTCTCACGAACAACATCCCACAAATCTTGATCTATCAACAGATCCTCCATCTTTTTTTATATTAAGTATAGAGTGAACAAAAGATACAAATAAAAAAGAGTAGCAGATCCGACTACATTTTCCACCACCAGCCCCCCTGTACAATTTCAAATCATATATCCCCCCATTACAAAAAACCAATATCATAAAATTATAGTACAGTAACCCCTCCTATACTAGCCCATTACAAAATTAGCAAAGTGTTCACATCAGCAGGTGATCAAAGGACCATCATAAACCTATAACAAAACTTGTCAGACGTATATCATAGTATAATGTCAAGTTGTATATATACCAGCACTATATAGCATTTATAAACATCACAAAAAAAAGGATATGAAGGTGCCAAAAGCAAAAAACTATTGATTCCTTGGAGCATCACTTCCATTATGCAATGCCAATAGAGCTTCAACTACATTTTGTTCATCATTGGATGGTTGCATAGCTGGATACCTACTATCTTCCTTCTTACTCTGACAACCTACATCTTTCCTAAAAGCATGAAGAGCTCTCAGAAAGACATCAACCCATGGGTGGCCGTCTAGCCACATATTCCCATATCGAGCCTCCATAATATCAATAGTAACCTTCCCATTCTCAAGGTAATGCCAAAATTTGTCCTTGGAAAGCTCCACAATGATATATACCTGCATAGCAACATTGTGGAATATGAGTCTTCTATAAGACTCAGTAAGCACCCTCCTTTTCTCTTGAAATCTATCATCATTTCTAGCCTTCCAGATGGACCACAAAATAATAGAAGAAAATCATAACCAGAATAATGCAGCAGTCTTCCCCATTTTTTAATTTTTAAAAAGAATCTTCTTAGGAAGTGGTTGTCTACTAGTGTCCCAAACTTCTTGATTATCACAGAACATTTCCCAAATTTCCTTAGCAAAAATGAAAACAAAAAAATGCATTTAATCATTTTAGGAGTTCTACAAAGACTACAAATATCAATGTCATTAAAATTGGTTTTGAATGGCAACCTTTGCAAGATAAGTAACCACCTAAAACATGCAAGATTAGCTTCTAATTGTTTAGACCAGTTAGCCTGAAAAATTGATTGCCAATAATTTTTATTCCAATTAACCTTCTAGCTTTGATTTAAATGATCTGTCAGATCAATATGTTATGTGAGCATAGAATATATTTCCTTAACTTTTGTGTTCAATATATTATTACTGTTTTTCCACTGAAATTCTTTGTATTGGGCACTTTCATCTTTATATTTTATAGGAAATTTCAACTCATTACATGATTCTCTAAGAATTGAATAAGTTCTCTAATTATTAGGAGAGATATTATATTCGGAGCATAGGTCATTCCAACCTTTGAATTTTCCATCTTTCAAAATATTTTTAAAGCATTGAATTCCTTTGCCAGCCTAGCTCTTAGCAGATTAAAGCCAATGGTTTCCCATTATGCTCTAGATTCCACCAAATAGATCCATTGATTAGAATGGTCCCATTGCCCCCTGAGGTAAAGTGGTAGTTAGTGAGCCTAGTCTTCATTATTTTCTATGCCTTCCAAATAGTCTTAAAAACATTAGAACTGATAGGTAATATGGTTTCCTTCCTACTAAGGATATCATTGAAAGGTAAATACTTCCAGGCTTTAGCATTTTTAGGAGTAGCATTAGAAATGTTCTATCTAACCAACACTTTCCATGGCTCATCACCTTCCAGAGCACCAAGAACCCATTTTGCAGCCAATGCAATTCCCTACAATCTAAGATCTTTTAATCCCAAGCCACCTTTAGCTTTCTCCACTGTACACTACTCCTAATTCACTAAATGTTGCTTCCTTTTACCTTTACCATCTAACCAAAGAAAAGCCCTTATCCTTTTCTGAATTTCATTAATCTAATAAGAATTGAAAAACCATACCGAAGCAAAGTAAATGTTGTAGGAGGATAGTATCCTTTGAAAAATTTGGATCCGCCCAACCAATGATAAAAGCTATCTATTCCACTTGGAGATTTTCCTTTCAATCTTATCTCTAACCCAATGCCACATTTCCTTAATATTAGGATCCACTGCAAATGGGGTGCTAAGATATCTTACAATCTTGTGTGGGCCCCCCCATTGGAGACCATATTTACTAATCCAATTAGGAGCCACTTCTATCCAACCCAAGAGATAAGACTTAGAGGGAGAAATTTTGGCTCCTGAAGCAAGACAAAAACATCCAATTTTCCCAATAAATTTGATAGGTTGGCTTCTTCCAAGGATAATAGAATTGAGGTATCATTTGCAAATTGGAGGTTAAGGAGATCATTCTCATCTGGCAGTCTAACACCTCTGATTCTCAAAATGGATGAGTTTTCCCTTAGAACATAATGTAAGGCATTTGATGCAATTACAAACAGAGTCAGGGCAAGAGGACACACTTTCCTTGTAGACCTTTCAAGTGAAATTTCCTGAGATGGAATTCCATTTACTTCAACTTGAGCAGTAGCATCATGAAAAAGAGTTTTGACCATATGACAGAATGAATCGGGAAATCCAAAGGCCTTTAACATTAAGAGTACAAAACCCCAATCAATTTTTCCATAGGCTTTTTTCAAAATCTAATAACATTGCAAATTTTTTCCCAGTTAGCTTTGCCCAATTCAAAGCCTCCCAACTAGTGATCAAGTTTTCAAGAATGTATATCCCTTTTATAAAGCCAGTCTAAGTGGAATTAATGATTGAAGGGAGAACAAGAGCCACTCTGTCTGCCAAAATCTTAGCTAGAATTTTGTATGAGACATTAAGCAATGTTATGGGTCTCTAATTTTTGATAAGGGTTCTATCTCCTTCCTTAGGAATTAATTTGATCAACCCTTTGTTAATTTTTTTTCCAAGATTTCCCTTTTCAAATGATTCCTTGTATACAAGGAGAAGATCATTACTTACCCAATCCAAAAATAATTTATAGAACTCTACATGGAGGCCATCAACTCCTAGAGATTTATCATTTTTAAGTGAAAGGATAGCCTTTCTAACTTCTTGCATAGTGACCTCCTTTCCAATTTCATCAACCATCTCTGCATTCACCTTTTTAGGTATAATATTTTCAATATATTGTCTTGCCTTAAGGTTGACATCTGTCTCACCATCATAGGAGAAGAGATTCTTATAAAAAAAGGAAAAATTGAGTCCTTATTTCCTCAGGATTACTTACAGTGGCATCATTGACAGTAAGTCGATCAATTTGTTCTATGGCATGTTTCTCTTTTATGTATCTAAAAAATAACTTAGTACCTTTGTCCTTTGTCCCCATTTTCAAGCCACTTCATTTTTACTCTGACCCTTAGGCCTCTAACTCTGGTATTTTATACTATCCTAAGGGAGCACTTAGCCATATTCACCCTATTTGTGAGATCTTCATCTCTAGGGTTCAATTGTAGCTCTTCCTCTTCTTGCAAGAGTTTGTCTTAAAGGAGCGTCTCCTCTTTTCGAAATTCCTTGGCTTTTTTTTTCCAATGGTCTAAAACAAGGTCTTCCATCCTTCATTATTTCGGTTCCACCTATCCATATGTGTAAGATTTTGGTGCATCCATTGATTAATCTATCTTAAACATAGAATGGAATTTTTGCAATCAATGTCCTTGAGAAGAGTAGTGTTAAGATAGAAACTACCATTGCCTTTGGCAATCTTAGGGGCACCCTATTTAAGGAAAAAGTTAGCTCTTATCGGATGGTAATTAGAGAGGGAGAATGGAGAAAATTCAACCATGCACCTAGGACTCACCAAAGAAGCCAAGAAAAAAGAAATATTAATGCAGAATCTATCAAGTCTACAATAGATTCTCTGGCCACCCTACTAGGAATTACACCAGGTAAACCAAATTTCCTTAGTATCCTTTCTTTTCCCTTCAATGGGATCTTCTAACTTTAGTTTTTATCTCATCCTTTTCCAATAGAATATTTCATTCCCCTTCCACTCAAATCCAAAACCTCCCCATTTATCTTCTTCCCTCTCAAAAAAATTGAAATATCCACCAATGACCCACGAAATGTCTTGCATCGTACCCATCCAATTCCATAGGAAAATCCTCTCATTATAATCATTAGGAGCATATACTACACAAACACCAAAACATATGTCATATTTCTTGATTGATAACCAGACTGTTTGATTGCATGAAGAGACCCCATAGTCATCAACAAACTAGGCCCACTTGTTAGCCAACAAGATCACCACACCCCCTTTTCCTCTCTCATGTTTTGTTACAAATTTTGATGCCTCTTTCCAAATGAACCTTAAGCTGGTATCTAAGGTAAAGCCAATGGCCTTAACCTCTTGCAACAGAATAAAGTCAATATCCTTATTTTGCATCAAGAATCTTCTTACAATATGTTTTTTGTCAGGGGACTCCAAGCCCATGGCATTCCAGGAGATGCAATTTAGCTCCATTATGATTGTTCACTTGGGGTAGATCCTTTATCACTCCTAAAATTGTCAAAACATTTAGGACGTCTAGTTTTAGACTCCATTCTCTCGGCATTGGGGGGGAGAATTCCACTCAACTTTTTCCTCTTGTCCTTCTGATGTTGATTTAAATATTTATCTTGGAAGAGTTTACCAGAATTCAACCCCTTCTTCTTTTTGTATCTCTAAATGTTTTAACAACATCCATGGGATTATCGTCACCTTCAAATGTATCCTTAGTAGAAAGTAAGCCATGCTCATCTGCAGATTCCATTCCTGATGGTGAAGCAAACCCATTCGAACTAACCACTCCACTCAGGGGGTTAACAAGATCCATTCCCAATTTAAGAACCATAATTTCATCAACCTTCTGATTTCCTAATACAAAGGAAAAAGTAGCGAAAGAACTAGACTTGTCCAATTTTCCCCCAACTCGATCCAATCGAGTATCCCTTAAATCAGAGTCAAGGCGAACAATGGGCATATCCTCTTGAGTGAGGGAATGCAAAGAAGGGCATCCACCATTGTCTTAAGTCTCATTTCCATCCTCTAGGGACTAGAGAGGCAATTCATCTCTAAATTCCAGGGCACCAGACTCTATCTGGGGTTCCACCAATTGATTTTCTTTAAAATATTTGGAATTGAATGTGTAAAATTCCTTACTCGGGTTGGGATTAGTATCTTGGATTTATTTTGGTTGTCTTAACTTTAGAAGTTCCAATTGTTGAGCATTTAACTTTGGAGTATTTTGTAACTGATCTGAATTTTTAATGGGTTCTATGTCAGTGTCTTCTATTCCACCCTTATGGGTATCATCCTTTTCTTTTATTATGTTGTTATATAATTCATTTAAGAGGGAGGAGAAAATTTCTTCCACTCTCATGGCACTATTGTTGCTTTTATTTTTTTCCACAATCTCCATTCACAAAGAGTTATTCTTTTTATTAGTGTTGGCTTTAGAATTAGTGAGGGCATATTTCTCATTGAGTTGTTGTAGGGTAGGGACACAACCCTCAGTACCCATATCATTATTTACATCTCTATCATTCCGCCCATCAAAACCAAAGGGTTGTATTTTATTTCACCCGCCTCTACCCAGAGTGGTCTTATTATTGGTTCTATTTTTAATTAGAGGGAAATTCCTTCAGATATGGACCTCACATCTGCAAAGATAATAGGCGTTCAACCTGCTCAGTAATTCAATTTCACATTTGACATTTCCATATCTTAAT
Source organism: Sequoia sempervirens (assembly GCA_007258455.2). NCBI lineage: Eukaryota > Viridiplantae > Streptophyta > Pinopsida > Cupressales > Cupressaceae > Sequoia > Sequoia sempervirens. Next base: position 15,048 of record VDFB02275701.1, read on the forward strand.
TTAATCTCTATCACCTCTGGTAAGTCCAAACCCAGCAATAATGAAACCAAAACAAACGCATTAGAATGGGGAAGTAGGGATTCGGTATCATCCACTTTCAAAATAGACCCATAGGGTTCAAGCAGGAGCGAAACAAATTTCCAGAGGCAAGGCGGAACCCATTTTATAATTATCCACCGAGGGTTCGAGAGGGCCATCACTCATCTTGCATAGCCTCCAGGTTCCATACCAGAGCACGGAAGACCACATTGCCAATATTCCAGAATCACTTAGAAGTTACTTCCATTTGGGATTTTTGATTATTGAAAAAAATAACAAATAACCCTTTCTAAATCATACGACAATAGTAAAATTTCAGCCCTAATTTCCTTTCCCAAACATTATTAAACCATTCCTCCATGTATTTTCTAGCCGGAGCCCTATTAGGGTCGACAGTCGCAAAAAATATTGACATTTTAATCAATATAGCATCTTCCTTTTCAATGGCCTCATCTAGGGTTTTGTTTAGAACAAGAATAGCTTTCAATGGAAAAGTTGAGGTGTGCTTACCTTTTTCTTGCTCTCCATTGCACTACACACTCGCAACTTCTCCAATGTCAAATTTGGCTCCCTACAGCAATTGTTTTCTTTCTCCTGCAACCACATCTCGAAACAATTTAGAAATTTCCACATTCTCAATGGATTTAGATGGGATATTAGGAGATCCATCAAGGGATCTATATCCCCTACCATCATCAAAGGATCACCCTTCAGAGCAACCACATATGGGCGGGCCAAATCACCACCGATGGTATAGGGCCGAGGTCACACCTCTCAAACAACTATTACAGCGAAGATAATTTAAGTTCTAATAACAGATACATCCGTACGCCCAAGGAATGATGAGAGATCGTGGAGGAGGGTCAAGCCTCCTCCACAGATTATGGAAGGACACACCACCAAACCCTCACACGAGAGAACCCTAGTTGTAGAGCCAAAAAAAAATTGAATTAATCTGATCCTCCATCTATAGCTTCCACATCTCAGAATTATTTCCAAAAAATTTCTCCACCTCTATTCTCCTTGATGAACTTTCTATCTAAAAATTCGTGCAACAAGATCACAAAGTTTCTTCTCAACAAGCTCCCACTCAAATCTAGATTAGTTCAAAAAACCCAACAACCCACAACTGAAACCAAAGGAGATCAAGCTCTAATACCACTTGTAAGGAAGCTAAGGTAGCGAAACAACTTTCTACACTAATCTTGAGAGGAGAACAATGCAAAACTTTATAGATCTTTAATAGTTACAGAAACTTAAACAAAAATAATAAAAATATTATGCATACCATGACACAGTGATTTACGTGGGGAAAACCCTTTCGAGAGGAAAACCCCACAATCCAAAATCCATCCAATATATTCTTCAGTAAATCATAAAGATTACAATATTCTTGCAAATCAAGCTTCTCATAGGAGTATCACCACTCAAAGATCAAGATATAGCATGACCACTATTAGACTCTCAAAAAACATTACCATCTCTATGTACCACGGTCATAATACAACGCCCTCATAAAATAGAGTTACATTCTAGGGCAAGACATGCCAAAAAAATATCCACCATTAGATCTAAAACCTAATAATTAATGATCTAGATTTACAATATATCATTTATATAATGTATGTCAGCCCTTTTAGAAGTTTCCTGAAAAGGTTAACACACTCACATTTTTCTCTTTGCTGCCATTGTATACACCTATCGATGTAACTAAGAAATATATATATGTATATATATATATATATATATATATATATATATATATATATATATATATATATATATATATATGTATGTATGTATATATATGTATATATATATACATCCTATCAACAATAAACTGTATATAATTGCAAGTTTGAGAGAAATTTTCCCAGCAATTTAATTCTACTGATAAGAAATCATTATAAGGGGGAGTAAACATCTTTGTGTGTTTCTAGTTGGTTTGGTTACCTAGCATTTCTTTTTGGTGGCCTAGCATTTTTATGTTTGTCATCAATGAAAAAGAGGGAGATTGTTGAACATCAAGGTTGTCATTGATGTCAAAGGTTCTTAGTGATGCAATACGAGGTTGATGTCAAAGATAAAAAGTATTGTATGAGTACTAGAATTATCATTATATTCCCTTTTTGTATATGCATGTTGTATGTTAGTGTTTCAATATGGTTGCATACCTATCTATGTTGGTAATTTTACTGTCATGAGGAAGTTGTCTCATCAATCATATCACTATTAGTTTTATTGAGAGTATTTAGTCACTATGACTGTGGTGGTATAGAATTTTGCACAAGGATATCTTTTGGGCAAAGAAAATTCTCTATAAATGCACATTTGGTTAGCATTTCTTTCAGAAATACGTTTTTTCTCTGTAGATTGGAATAAGAGTATGCCTACACTAGTTCTATCATATTCCTATGTTTCTGGAGGATGTTTTTAGTGTGCAAGAAGTTTGAAGTGACAGAAGGATCTTTGTTCATGTTTGTCAACCAGTTGAAGTTCAAGGCATGTGTGGTAATAGCTAGTAGCATGTGGAATTTAAATATTACATGTCATGTTAGGATAGGACCTGGTTAAGGTTCTTTTTGTAGCACACCACATCATGTTCTTTTGGCAGAAAGAATTTTTTTTGGACAAACCTACTACACATTTCATGTAATTTGAATTTGGTTCCACCTTATGTCATGCTAGCTATTTATAGATCTCTAGTTGACATGGAATAGTGTTAATGTATTGTCACGTATATATTTCAAATGTTCAGATGCATGTGATGTGGATTGTGAGTGTATGAATGTGAAGCATAATTACACCAATGTGAAGAAAACTTGTATGAAGAGAAAGTGTGAAGTAAAGAGAGTGTGCTAATATCAAAAGATCATTTTCAGTGAGGAAGAGTGTCAACAATGACTCTAGAAAATCTATGTGATCCACAAGCTTTATTATTGTATTCTAGTAGGACTAGAGTTCTACCTATTGTATTGTTTCATTTGGAGATTGGTGTCTCTAGTAAGTTGGTTCCTACAATAATAATAGGTGATTATTGTCTCCGATAGGTTGGTGCGTACTTCAATATGTAAAATTCACTTGTATTTTTTTGCATTGTGAGGTTGGATTTGGGTAGTAGATCCAAATAGCTATTCTCACTACGGTTTTTCCCATCTTGGGTTTTCCATGTATATTTGGTGTCTGAGCGTGTGTGTTTTATACATTTACGTTTTGTTTGTTTATGTGGGGTTTGCTATGAGGAATCATATGTTCTGATAACAATAGAAAATTTTCAAGTTGCATGATCTAGTAATTACTGTTGTATTTGAGAATTTTGATTTTTTTAGATTTACTGATTCACCTCCCTCTTAGTAAATTGTGTGCCCTTCGATATTATTTATGATTTCTTAGGTTTATTAGGTGTGGTTAATATGAGGACACATGGTGAAATACATCAGCTACATGTGTCACTCTCTCCCACACATGGGTATTTGAGTTACACACCCTCTTTTTCCTTATTGTGTCATCTCTCATAACCACTATTTTGTCCTTACCTAAGTAGCTTATGGGGTAGTTGAGTTTCTCACCCTATTTTGGATTTATGTGCCACCTCTCATAACTTCTCTTTTGTCTTCACCTAAGGAGGTTATGCCACATATTATAGCATTTACCAAGTAGATAAAACCTCCCACCTTTTATGAGTAGTAGGAGTTAATGCACCTCTTAGATGTATACATCATATTTTTTCTATATATACAACATTCTACTCCTACCTTCACTAGTTTGGTGATAGCTTAGTGAGAGTATCGAGAGTATTTTTAAATTTCTCTTACTTTGTCTCTAATTTCTCTCTTTTAGATTTATTTCTCTATTCCACTATTTTTATATTCATTTATTTTTTAATCCGGAGTGCATGTGATCTAAAACCAACATCAGATCCTTGCTCAATTGTTTTCTTCTAAAAAAATATAACAAAATACAACTTGTTCCTATTTAAAATTGGGTATGTATATAGTCTAATGAATGAACTTATTTTCAGGAGTGAGCTTAGAGATTTTCTAAATATTTGATTCCCAACTTACTCTAAAGATTAAATAAATATTTCTCTCAACTTAATGCATAAATTTATTACTCAATTAAACTTAAAATTAAACATCTAAATTAAATATGAGATAAATAACATTCATTGTGTACTTATAAGAAAATATTGTTGGATTTTCTTAACTCCTTGAGGCTTTAGGTTGAATTCCAAGGTGGGAATCAAGCTATTAGTTGTATATATATAATTTTTCTAGACGTGACTTTAGTGTGCTTCCATAAGAGAAGTGTAGCCTATAGTGAGTGACTCAAGAGTTGGATTGTACCAATGAGTCTAAGTCTCTAGCTAAAGCTTGTAGGGTTGGTCTATCCTATATGCATAGATGCCTATCCCATTCGGATAGATAAATATACCAGATGGATAATCAAGTGCTTGTCCTATATGGATGGATGTATGTCTCATATGGGTGGATAATCGAGTGCTTGTTCACGTTAGTTTATGATAAAAAATAAAACATTATCTTCACTTTCTGACAACCAGATCAGACATGAACAATATACTTTTTTTTGTTTGGGTTTCATGTCAACAAGAAAAATCCAATCTAGTTTTGACCGTCAATTTAAGTGAATTCGTACGTCAAAAATCATTATGCGTATGAATAGTATATAGACTACTTTAGCTCTAACACACATTTGAATGTTTTAACTATTTTTAAACAAAAAATTTTCATAAGCATAATTTATTTGACTTTAATTTTAGACCATAAAATATCATGGCATTTTCAAAGTCATCGATGGTTTATTGTTAAATTTGTTTGATTAAGAAAAAATATATTTATTTATCATATTCATTTTATTTATTAATTTATCAGCAACAAATAAATTTAGTGGGTTCTTATTGTCTCTCACAGTTCTTATATTATTAAGAATCATTCTAATGTATGATTGTGTCTTGATGTATATGGATTCAATGCTAGTTTTTATTACAATAATTAAGTGATATTGCATATCACATTTTGATAGTTATATTAGTAAGATATTATTAAAGGCCATGATCTAAGTAAATTTGATAGAGCAAATAACCCTCATTATTTGATTCTTATCTAGAGAAGTCTTATACGTACTCTACAATCCTTGGGATTACAAGACACAATTAATTACTGGATATTATAGATATGATAATAGGTTGTCTACTAACTTCAAATAGAAAATTTATAATATAATGATGCTCTCAACCTTAATAAACAAAATAAAAATGCAATCCAATTAATAATGGATGATGTAAAAAAATTCCACTTTGGAGACTTTTTTGACATATCAATTTTTTTTATGAAAATTATTTTTATGAATAATTTAAATAAATAAAATGTGTGGTTGGCATCACACTAATGAGACACAATATTTAATTTCTCCAAAAAAAAAAATCATCATTTAATGATAAAGGATATGCAAGATTATTTTATTGAATAAAGTTAGAAGTTAATTATAGAGTTTCAAGCATTGACACTACCAGAGGTTGTTGAAAAAATAAAATAAAATTACATTGAAAATTACATTATCATTTAAGCCACTAAAAATAGATAACTTAATTACATTACAAACTCAAATTATTTGAATTCTTAATAAATAGGAGAGGAAGTCTCAACATTCATCCTTCCAAAATTTTGTTAATAACATGATGATAGATTCTTGATATGCTAAAGATTAATTCAATTGATTTTTCCTTCATAAAGTGCAACATGGACCCAATGGAGGAGAGGTTTTCAACTCTAGTGGTGAGTTCTTCCATTTTCTTTGATAAATTTTATTAACTTCTTTCCAAAAATAAAATATATTCTTGGAGGGAAATTAAAAAAACATAAATTAAAAAATTCCTACATGATTGAATGAGAACTTATACATGATAAATTAGACTTAAAAACATAAATAAACATCTTAGTCTCTATAAAATCTTAAGAATAGTTTACTTCAAGTTTTATATTTATATTAGTCAAGTAGTGTAGATTTACAATAAGGGGCTAACTAAAAGTAGTAGGAGATGATTGAAAATTAAAATTCAAGTATGTTTATCCACAAAAAAATATACCTTAGTCCTTATGTAGTAGTAGGGGATGATGGAAAATTAAAATCCAAGTATGTCAAACTTCTCCCTGGCACACCTTTCTCCCAAACCCCAACTTCCTAATATACCATAGTGTTGGTGTTAGATTTCTGAGTTACCCTTACATATAGGTATCTAATATGCCTTACCTTTAATCCTTGATCCCCCTAATGCCTTGATCCTTGACTTATATTCTAACCTATCCCCCACTCTTCATCTTATTGAAATACCTTTCACCCCTTCCCTTCTTCCATTCCCTCATTTTGTTAAGATTTCAAAGTTCTCCATCCCATCATACTTTTTGACCATTGCCTACTTTTTTTCCTCACCTTTATCAAAATTTTGGAATTTGCATTACCTTTATGCCACACTCTCAAATATTTCTCTTTCCCTTATTTTTGTCAAATTTTCATGTCTTCCTCTACTATCTTTCCTTTTTTCCAAACCCTAACTCCCCAAAACTTATATTAAGTTAACCTTAAAACTAAAGCTTTGGAATTTCCCTTACTCATGTATCTTTTCTATGGCACCCCCAAAATTTGATTCCTAACATTTTACACTAAATAACCTCATCAAGATTGTGGTTTTAGATATATTCTTACTTGGGTACCTAATATGATATACCCATAAACTCTAACCCCTAACTTGTGGCATGATACTTGAGGTATCCCTAACCCTAAAACTATAATATTCCTAACTTTGGTGATTCTCTCTCTGGGCTACCTCCCTACACAACCTAGGATACCATTAATGGTTGGATTTGACATCACAACTACTCTATAAGGATTTATCCCACCTAAAAACATTTTTCAAATCTTTAAGGATTTGACCTAGAATATTTTAAATCTCTCTAACTAGAATTTTTTTGGAGCCCTAGATTTTGAAATATGAAGTTATCATTGTTTACGATATTTAAGATGTTATTCCATAATGAACTTGTCAAAAATTTACAAGTAGATAAAGGAATAATCAAGAACCTAGATAAAATGACCTATGTTGAGTTAATTTATGAAGCTAAAAAATGTATTTATATGTTGGGCTTAGATTACAATTCATTGCATAGTTTAGACTAGATTACATGTTTGTTATGATTTGAATGTACTAAATCAAGAGTTATATATAGATTTGATTTTATTGTGAGTGTAGAGTATGAAATATTAATCCAAATTATTTGGTAACTATCAATTAAATTTGGTAATGAAATCACTCATAGAGTAAATTGACTTAATGAATAATTTGATAGGTCTAGGTTTCATGATTTAAAAATAGTTTAATATTAGGTCTTTTTATTTTAGAAATGATATGAATTACTAATTATCATGCATTCATCTAGTTCATTTATAATAAAAATGTGAGTCACATAATATCATATTTGATTGCTAATGAACAATTATTTTATGGATTATATAATTGTATCTAACCTAATTAAGTGATTGAGTTACCATACTAATTAGACATGTGAAGTGAAAAAAATTGTGAGTAAAGTAGTTATTGAATCAATTTAATTTAAAATGAATTATTTTAAATTAATATCCTTTAAGATGCACTATCTTAAAGTAATCTTGTTTAAAATGCATTATTTTAATGTAATCTCGGGTCAGATATTGGCATTTTTCATCCAATATATAAAATTAGTAACACTTTTAGAATAAGGAAATTTGAAAACTAATTTTTTTGAGTAAACAAGAGACCCTTTCTCAAAATGAAAATGCATTATAGGTAAAAATTAAATATTCTCAATCAAAACTCAACATCGAACACCTCCTTAGAGTGTGTTTTCAAATAGTTATTTTCTTCATTAGCTTTTCATCCTTGTTCCACTTGAATGGATGGAAAACAACAAAAATTGTATAGAGAAATTGGATCCTAGAAAGGATTGCTCACCCACTTGTATAGTTACATAAAACATAGATTAGAAACCATAACTACATATGCAATATATTAGTGTAATTTTTTTATTTTCCTTATGTTAGGGTATTTCATTTTTCCTACACATATTATTTAAGATTCTTAGGTTTATCAAGTGTGGTTAATAAAAGGACACGTGATGAAATACATCGGTTGCATGTGTCACTCTTTGCCACACATGGGTAGTTGAGAACTACACACCCTCTTTTGGCCTATTGTGCCACCTCTCGTAATCACTATTTTGTCCTTACCAGAGTAGGTTATGTGGTAGTTGGGTTTCTCACCCTTTTTGCTTTATCTACCACACCTCATAACTTATCTTGTTTTCTTCACCTGAGGAGATTATGCCACATGTTTTGGCATTTACCAAGTAGGTAAAACCTCCCACCTTTTATGGGTAGGATTTAATGCACCTCTTGGATTTATATTCCTTCTTTTTTCTATATATACAAACACTACTCTCACCTTCACTAGTTCAGTGATAGCTTGATGAGAGTATCGAGAGTATTCTCAAATTTCTCTTGCTTTGTTTCTCATTTATCCTTTTCAAATTTCTCTTCATTCCACTATTCTAATATTCAATCATTTTTTGACTCGAGTGAATGTGATCTACCACCAACATCAGAACTTGGATCTTTTTGCTTCTCAAAGAATATAACATGGTATCAAAGCATATATCTTTAGTATAGCTCATTGTATTTTTTGATATTTTAAGGGATTGAGACTAATAGATAGCTAATATTTTTCTCAAAAACCCAGTATGCTCTTCTTTTACATCCTTGAATGATCTAAAGAATCAAAATAGTTGAAGGAAAAATAAGTATATGTATACTCTATTTTGCATATATTTGTGTTCTCATGAGATCTAGGTGATTGCAGCTTTTTGGTAATATTGGAGGCATTTTCAGCCTTTCCAACGTGTCTAGAAGATCTAAAAAAGTCAAGATTGATTTTTTTCACCAAAATCAGAGATTGGAGGACATAGTAACAAATCAAATTTTGAAATTTGATATTTGATGTTTTTATTGGAATCATTTTCATTTTTGCATCAAATTATAATCTTCTTCTCATAAAATAGAAAAATGCTTTTTGGGTTTTGTTCATAATAGTGAAATTTGTTTTGGCTATCTATTGTTCTTTTAGATGATGGGAAAATTCTGCAAAAATTGTTGTTAGAATATTGTAGGTTGACTATTTTCTTACAGGTTGAAGGTTAAATTTGCATTAGAAACTCATATTTTTCTTGCTAGAAAAGAAAACTCTTTCTAGGTTTTATTTGCAAGGTCAAAAACCTATTTGGGTTTATTTTAATTTTTGCATATTCACAATAAACGTTGTAGAAATTAAGTTAGAAGCAAGATGTTTTTGCAAGAATATTCATTCTTGTAAAGGAAAATTCGACTTTTTTTTCAAAAGTGCACAACTTTTTCCTCAGATGTGGAATTTTCTCAAACAAATACTTGACAAAAATTAAAATGATCACTTTCCATCCATGAGGGTCTTGATAAAAAAATTCTTCAATTTTTTCAAATATTGAAGGTTGAAGTTGGTACATGTTTTTCTTCAACAAGCCATAATTTTTTCTGTATAGCTTCATCCTTCAAAAACAAATAGGCAGTGGAAAGGTAATGAAGATTAATACTCAACTACAAGGTTTCTTTTTCTAGATTTTGTATTTGATTTATTTTATATCAAAAATTGTAATTTTAGCCATTAAAGGCCTAGAAAGCATTGTAATTTGGTAAAAGCCTTGTAATTGCACTAATCATAAAGTGTCAACTTTGTAATCTTTAGGGGGTTATTTTTGAGACTAATGGAAAGGGGGGTGTCTTGTGTGTCATCTTTTTCGCACTTTTCTTTTCACATTGCATTCTAATTTTCTGCACTCACAGATGCATCTACACTTCATGTTTTAACACCATATAACTATTTTGAATGGAAATATAAGATGATAATCCATCTCACTAGCACTTGCACCTAAAGAAGGTTCAAGGATTACACTAATAGAAAAATTATATGTATGTTAATATGTTAAAGATTTGTGTTTGTGTATGGGTGGGTATAGATGTAATATGTTGCAAGTTTTAGTTGCATGTGATTGTATTAAGCAATTAATAATAAGTGCTAAGTAATGAAATACAATAAACTTTGAAAAATATAGATCTTTTCCACTATATGTAGCCTATAAGTTAATTGTTTTATATTTTTTTATTTTCATTTGATGAAAATTACATTGAGTGAAAAATAGCAATTGGGTAAAAAAAACATTTATGTAAAGAAACATTTACATATAAGTAATAATTGTTTTGATTATATGGGAAAAGTTGGTTTTGAATGGACTCAAAACCATTTACAAACAGGTTTTAAAGGGACCTAAAACCTAAACATGGATGATCATGCTGCCAAAAGAAAAAGAAATAAACAACCAGTAGCGAAACAACAACACTTCAAAGGATCAACAAGACAACCCAAACTAGTAGCAAAACCAAGTTGCAAAAAATAGTTTTGAAGGGAACCGAAAACCCAATAAAACTAGGTTTTTACAGGGACCTTGAGCCCTTAGACATCGCCTGCATCATCCATGCAACAACAAATCAGTCACTTAGGAAGACTAAAGTACTGCCTGAGACAATCAGACAACCAACAGTGTGTGATAGCTAGATAGTAGCATAACACTTAGTAACAATACCCATCCAAGTCTCCAAACCACTGGCTAAAATAGTCAAATCAGGGAAAACTAAATGATTCAAAAAACCCGATCCCATCAACACCCCATCTCTACCTCTATAGGAGTATTCACAATGGAAACCCAAGCTTCCACTATAAAAGAACTCCATCCAATTTGCATTGCACCTCCATAGAAATGGCCACCACCTCAATAGACGATGCACTGGAGAAAACTCATAGAAGAAGTGTGAACAAACTACCACACCAATAACACCCATCTCCACCTCAATAGGAGAGGTCTCCACCTCCATAAGAGAGGTCTCCACCTCAATAGGAGACACCTACTGTAGGACAAGAAAGAAATCCAACACTCAAGAAAAAAGATTTAACATAGTAATTAGGGGAACCAACAACATCAAGGTCTTCAAGATGAAGAAAATAAGCAGCGCTGTCAATTCCAAACCAAGGATGGAAACAACACCCTTAAAATCCCATGAAAGAAGAGAAACCCACGAACTAACTAGCACATTATCCTCCTCAAAATAGGAACACCTATCAAAATAAATGGAAACCAAGACTCCCTTAGGCATGAATAAAACCTGGGACAACAAAACAACCTTGTTGGAAAAGCAACCAACAGCTTCAAAACCAAACCCGGAGCAACAACAACACCTAACTACACCAAGAACATCTGAGACATGAGAGAAAAAAAACTAGCCAAGAATACAACCTCTGGAAAAATCTCAAACAACAAGAGAGACACCAAAGAAAAGCCACTAGGACCCGAGAGAAGTAGGACAAGGAAAGGAAATCCCCCAAGAAGAGAGAGTAGAGAGAAGGAAAGACCATGAAGAATGACCTCCAACCCTATATGCCAGTCAGGGTCTAAAAAATTCCAAAAACTCTCCATAGACAACTCCACCAAAGGAAAACCAAAACCCACAACCTGCAGCAAAGAGGAAGTCCCATAGAAGCACTAAAGAAATCCATTGGAACCCAAGAGAAGTAGGACAAGGAAAGGAAATCCCCCAAGTAGAGAGAGTAGAGAGAAGGAAAGACCATGAAGAACAACCTTTGACCCTACATGCTAGTTAGGGTCTAAAACATGCCAAAAACTCTCCATAGAAACCTCCACCAAAGGTAAACCAAAACCCACAACCTACAAGAAAGAGGAATCCCTATAGAAGCACAACCCCAAAGCCACATAGAAAGAAATGTCCCACAAAGAGGCACTAGAACCCTCAAAAATAAGGAAAGGACCGAGAGGAACCACAAATGGAAATAGAAGAGAGAAGGAAAAACCATTAAAAACAACATTCGACCCTACATGTTAGTCAAGGTCTAAAAAATGCCAGAATCTCTCCACTATCAAACCCACTATATGCACCCCAAAAACCCCATGCAACACTAGAGCAAGAGCCACATAAAATACTAGCAACAAAGGCAACAAGATAGCCAAGCCCACGGGAAGAACCGAATGGGCACCCAACCGCACACCCAACAAAGAAGAACTGGGAAAAACCCCATAGGGAGAAAGCAGTAGCCACATTTGAAACACGACACCCCAACAGGAAAATGACAACAACCAACACCAAACCACAACTTCCCAGAAGGATGAAAGCAACAAATAGACCCACAATAGTGCATCCCAAGCCAAAGATAGCAGCCAGCTCCACTCCTCAGAAGCCCCATAGAACGACACCAGAAACTAGCCCAATAGTAAACCATAATTTTACACCATCCTCTCCAGAATCATCCCAAATTTTCAAATCCCCCCTGCTCCTCTTCCCACTCCCTCTCCGCTCCATCAAGAACTATTATATATAAGTGATAATTGTTTATAATAAGAAATATTTATATAAAACTAATTAAATTAATATATGTATAATAATACTTAAACATTTGAAAATAATTATTAATAAATAATATAATAATTAAGTAATATATAAATCAAGTTGCAAAAATAAAGATCATCACAAATATTTATTTAATATTATTACTAATGGTTAATATTAATAATCAAATTGCATGCAACTTAAAATAGATTAATATATATATATGAAACCTTTTATGAAGACTATAGAATTAAAATTAAAAATATAATATAGCTCTGAATATCCATCAATTAATATAAGATTAAGAATTCAAACAACCACTATTCAACATATTAGATGTATTCATATGCCTATGGATAGCAAAGGAAATCCAAAATACTAAAGTGTGGTCTGCCCTCTGAATTATGGTGTAACGAATTTGCACATTGCACGTCTACAATTTGAATTTCCTTTTCCAAAAAAGAAGTTAAATAATATGTGGCAATCATTCATTTTAAATAACATCGCTTTAGTCAATATGGTTTGGATAGGAGTTGTATACCAATGAAAAAGAGTTGTATGCCAGAATGAGATAGGTTTCAGCTCAAATTTCATTTTGTATATAGCCTATTGGCTAAAAATACATAGATATCACTGGGTTATAATAGGACTTGAAACTAAACCTCAAGATGTTGCATAAAAGATAAAATGGTTTAATAAATGTGATGAATCCTTCGTTCCTCTTTGTAAGTCTCTCCTAACCTTCTTTTTCACATTGAATCTATCACTACACCAAATGGAGTGTGGAACACTTTCGAAACCCTCTTTGGTAAGCGGGATGAGTTAAGGGGTCATTAACTGGAGAATAAACTCATAGGTTTAAGCCCTTCCAATTTTGACACCATACAAGACTTCTTCAAAAAAATTCAAAAATTTTAGATTGTAATTGGAATAGTGTGGAATCAAGAAGTATGATAAACAACTAATCTTGAGCATTATTTCTAATCCTGGTCCTAGCTATTTTGTATTTGTTTCTACATTATATGCTAAAAAATGTGCCCTAGGTTCCTGTTGATGCTGTTTTCTGCACAGCAACAACTCAGATAGAAAATAATATTCTATCTCTCTTGAAAGGTGAATTCTCAACAAGTGCTAAGATCACCCCAAGGTCTCTCGGGTGTCAGGTCATGACGATGCATAAACAACTCAGATAATAAGTGAAAATGCTAGTAATCACAATCAGACCTTACTACAAGCAAACTGTATCTTTCCAATTTATCAAATTTTGTAACATGATCTTAAATCCTAAATTAACTAGATAATAAATAAACAGCAAAAGATGAGGTGTAAAAGATATAATGAAATCTAAACTATTTCTAAGATGAACAATGTAAATGACAAATACCTGAAACAGACCAATCTCAAATAACCAATTCCTGGTTAACCCACAATGCAATATCACAAGAAAGGTGCAATCTTCTAAGGCTTATAGATTTTCAAACATAGATATTCATCTACGATCGAACTAAGCACAAATAGATGTATGGTCCAGGTTGAATTCACCAGCCTACTACAATCAGATAGCTACTAGGAGTATAGACCAGAGATTGCTACAAACATTCCAAGCATGAAATCATGAACATTATTCACCAAACTAATCTAATTCTAAATTTAACATTAATCCAATATCTTCAAGAAATTTCAAAGGATGGAACAACAGGAACCATGCAAGATAAACTACCACAAAAGAATTCACCAAAGAAACCACAATGCTTTCAACTGTATTAGGTAACCAAGATGTAGCAACAATTCCATTGTTCTGTGTTACAGCACTTGCTCGAGAGAACTAACTACTACTTCCACTACAAAATGCTCTAGCTCTTCTCCTCAATCTAGCTTGTCTAATTTCTTTTATCTATCTAACTCTTACAAATGAGGCAGGAATGCTAATTTAAAGAAGATCCAAAACATGTCGGCCCAGCCAGACATTTACAAAATAAAATAGCCAAAACAAGTCAGCCTCAAGAAATTCAAAATAAGGCACACATTAAATGTCGGTACATCATCAAGGTCGGCCACAACACATTCCTCAATGCAACTTGGATCAATACATGCCCTATAATAATAGGGAAGCACAAATCACGAAGTGGCATGGTATTAACTACCGCCTCCCTTATCTTTGTTCTGATCCAGCGATTCTTGAACTTTCAAAAGTACCTTATCCAGCTCAGCAACAGATGGCAAGGGTAGGATTCTGAGCCGACATTCAATTGAGTCAATCTCTTCCCTTGACTGCTTAACTGTTTTATCCCAATCACCCTTGTACGCAAGGTACTTATCCATCACAACCAGATAAGTAGCCGCATCATCTAATTGGTGTCCTATCATAGAATCCTCAATATTAGGGGCATAGACATCATGCCACCATTCCTTCAATTGCTCAAAACTCAAGTACTTAGGGGTGATCTTCCTCCTACCAGTCATTATCTCAAAAAAGGTTATGCATCCATCATAAGCATAAGTTAAATTACCATCAATTTGCTTCCTTTGTTTGTAGATCTTCCTGATGATCTTCTGCTAGATTTATAGGGCTTCAAACCACTCCCAAGGCTCATTAACCCTAGATGAAGAGAGAATTCCATCAACCACCAACTGATCCTTACTATACTCCATGATTGTCTTCATTTTCTACAGTAAGAGATCAGTGTCCTCCTTATCCTGAGATAAAACATCATCTAGCCAATCCTTAGCCCTCGTTGCATCCTATCTAGTTGAAAGGATCTCTTTTATTGCATCATCTCCCTTAGCCTGTACTTCTTGCAACCAATTCATTGTAGCCTAAGTGGAAGCTTTCATCTTTTCTAACTCAGAGATGGTCTCCTTCGGCAAGAAACCAACAGTAGCAGAAGAGGATGGGTGAAAATATTGTAAGGGCTTCATCAAATCTTCCAGGAATTTCCTAAGCCTTTCATTCTCTTTCTTTAGTTCATGCTTAGACTGTGTCTCCTTCCTCAATCTCCCAATGATCACTGCACTGGACCCCTCATACTCTTCAATATCTTGCTCCATAGAAGTGGGCTCAAGATTGATGGTCTATACATCATAATCCTCCCCAATTATCTCATCTCTACCTTTACTTGTAGCAGGGGTGCAAATGTGAATAACTCTATTACTAGCTTCATCCCTTTCGATCCTGGAAACCACCTTGGCTATCTTATTTCTTTTACCCTTTCCAATCTTGGCCAACATTTCATCCTAGTTGAGAGGAGTGTCCTCAACAATGACCTGTTTCCTTTTGATTTCCTTGTTTAGCCAATCTGGAACAGCAAGATCCACCCTGGTTTCACCTTCCTTAACCTCTTCATGTTGATCTACCGTCTCATCCTTTTCCTTTTCCAAAGATTGATCACCTTTGTTTCCCACTTCCAACTGCTCTTCATGCAGGGTGATGGAGTCTTAAAAGGAACATCCTCCTTCTCAGGAGATTTACTATTTTTACTACTTGCAGGAGAATTCTCATATTGTACCAACAGAGAATGATGCATTTCCACATCTCCTACCTCAAACTCAGAAGCTACACTATGAAGTTCCCTGTCCTTAAATGGTTCCACCTCCTCACTGGTCTCGTGCTCTTCATGAATCATTTGCTCGGGTATACCCAATGAAGGAGAGGTATCTTTATGTTGTTCCATAGTGGATGCCATTGGAAGGGGATCCGCCTTTTGCATAGTCTCCTTGGGAGATGGAGTTCTTGACCTTCTTTAATAACCCTGGGGTTTTTCTCCTGAGCTCTCCACATCAACCATAGGAGGGTCTTCCTTATCCTTAGAATTTTCCTGATCTTTCTTCTTAGAGGCCCTAGTTATCCTTGTCCTTTTTTGCTCTAGAGGAGTGTCTTCCTTTTTTTCCTTCTCAAGTTCTTCTTCTTCTGTAGACTTACCTATTTTCAAAGTATGACTCCTCTTCTTTCCCTTGGGTTTTCTTTTCTTTTCAAGTTCACCCTCCTTAGGGCCTCTGATTTTAATCTTAAAAGGTGAGTTTACCTTGGTTTTACCTTTAGAATCATCTTCACCTGATTCCTCTGAGGTAGAAAGAGCATTTAGATTTCCCATCAAATTGAAAGTGCAAGGTACCTTCTCACTCTCCAATTCCCATAATTTATGTTTTAGCCATGACTTGGTGGATTTCACAATAGGAGCCATCAGCTCCTCCAACTCAGTTATCTCACTTTCTGACTAGTTTATCTCTCCAATGGGTCTGTCCTTGACTGGTTCATATGCATGATCCTAGACTAGATTCTCGTCATCCTCCAACTGATCAGGAATCAACTTAACATTGTACATCCTGGTTACATCAACTGGAAGCCTAGAATACCTTTTCTTTCTCACCTCAAATTCATCCTTGTTGTTCACCCAGTAGTCTTCTAGATCATCCTTGTGGTGATAATCTTTAGTAGCCTTCTTCTGTGCTTCACCAGTGATGTCAAAACCTGCCCTCTTAGAATGGAAAGAGAAGCCAAAAGTACTCAACTCTTCCCCTAATGCATAAGCCAAATTCATTGAAGGGCAGACTTCACCTGCACCAATTCTCAAGGGAAAATCTCCACCAAACCCTATCTTATGTTTCTCATTTTTAACAACAGCATCAAAATCACATATCTGCCAGGTAACCTCCAAGAGTATGACGTGGTTGGTGGGGTATCTTGGCAATTTGTATGGAGCAGTCGGGCATCCATCAATCCTGATATAGGAGAAGGTGGGGAATTGTATAAACCAGACTCCATATCTTTGAATAAGTTCCTTAGCTCCATCAGAAATTCTCACCTACTCTGCATTCTAAAGCAACCTAGTAATATGCATAGTAAATGCATCATTCACTCTTCGATAATTTGAACTCCCTAGGTGCAACTCAGGGTACACCTCATAGATGACATCTTTCCCTAATGTTCCATTTCGACTCAATCCCCTGTATGGATAAAATTTGGCAAGTATATATACCATATAAGATGTCATGGTCAATTTCTTTGACTCCAGCACATCTCTCATCTGCCTGTCAATCACTATACTGATAATCCCTGCCCAGTTGTAATTGAAACCCTGCTCAATCTTGTTAATAACATGTACCATCCAATTCTCCAATGTCCTGACACTTTTCAAGCCTGCCACCCTGCTCAACAGTGTGATTGCATCATATATATCTTGTCGAAACTTGACCCTGTGTAGCTATTTAGGCAGCTTAGAGAAATGATATTTTGGCTTCTCCAGCAAAGAATTGATCATTTGTTGAGCTTTGATGGGTTCATCATCATAGTAAGTCCTAGCCAAGTCCATGTCTAAGGCACACACACATGGTAAGTCTGGCATGTCAAATGACTGGGCAATGGAGACTGGATTAAGATTTTCCAATACTCTCCCATCAGGACTAATGATCCTTTGCATACCAAGGTCATAGTGCCAGGAACATTCCAATATTAATTCATAGCATTGAACCGTAGGAGGAAATCCTGCCACATGAGCCAGTCAGGATTTCACCATCCCCTTTGTCAAAACTGATAGATCCTTCCGAGCCATCCTTCCTTTGAACTCCTCATATCTCCAAGCCCCAACATTTGTATCAAAGACCTCTGACCAAACTAAAACCAACTTACTATCCGGCAACTGGTTCTTCATATCCAGCTTTATCCTTTCCGTATCTGTAATTGAAGCTCCTTTTGTATCTCCTTTGGACTTTCCTGTTGCTGTCTTACTCAATTCAGCCTACATTCATAGAAGAGCCTCATGAAAATCCAATTATTATCCATATTTCAATCAAAATGTTAGTCTCAAAACCCAATGAAATCACTTAAAATAAATCATTGAACATCAAACTGGAAAATTTGGGAAAATGGGGTAATCCGGGAAAATTCAGTCAGGGCAGAATTTTAGAGAAATCCGACCCAGACGGACTCTCGTAGCCAAGACATCATTTCATCAAATAAATCATCAATACAAACAAAAGAGATGCATGATTATCATAAGATTCATCGATTAAGCAACGAGAAATCATCATCCAATATTTAATTCCTTAATTCAATCTCAAAAACCGAAATCAAGTGAAACCAGATAGAAAACTGGAAAAATCCGGATGGGACAGATTTCCGCGGGCAGTGTGAAATTCCGGGAATTCTCCATACTTCGGCAAAATGGCAAAACCGGGGAAAATCCGGATGCGCGGAAATTCCGCAAACACCTTGGAAACCCGACGACCATTCTACGTGCAGACAATTCATGGAGTGATCATACAAAGCCTCCTATCTGAATCTAATGAACACGAAATCAATCCCAATAAGCCAAACTTCAACCACGGTTGAATTCAAACTCCTAAGATTCTCAAATGATTGATCCCCGTGACAAAATAACGATGCCCTAAATTCGACAGCCAGACTTCCACCATGAAAGCTAGGGCAACCTCAAAACTTTCAGACATTATCCCTCAAAATGATTAAACTAGGGCACACCAGGGTCAAATGTTACAAGCAAGGTCGAGCTAGACATAGGGCGTGAGGATCACAATGACTCCACCAAACTTAAGAACCCTGACCGGACATATCAAAACCCTACCTTCACAAATTAAACTAGATTACACACAAACAAGGCACGACCTCAAAAGAACGCCCAGGCACACCTGTACACCCGAAGTTCAATCGAAAAAATGAAAGGATGCGCAGTGCAGGTATTGAAAACCCGCAGAAAGGTCAACCAAACCCCAAGTCGATAAATATGTAATCACGAAAAAAATGAGAAAGGGCCGACCCGTATAATCATCAACAAACTTTAAAGATTCAACCACGAAGCACAAAACAAGGGGAGAGGTCAATGACGACTTACCATGAATCAAATCCAATCGAACCCCGAGCCCAAGGAAATCAGTGCGAACCAGGGTGCCCTAGTGGTGATAAATCAACATGAACGCCCAAGGAATCCACACGCGAGCAGACCAAATCCAACAACCAAAGCTCAAAATGAACAAACTCAAGCGCAAGAGAAAATAGAAAATGAACAATGAAATTAGGAAGAGTGCCAAAAGACCTTAAATTTACCCACATTCATGCCAGAGAGGAGGTACTCTAAACATTAATGGCTGACAAGACGTATCGAGAAAATATGGAAACCCGAGGTCGAAACAGAATTTCGGGAAAATCCGAGTCAATCAGATTATCCTGATGGGCATGAATTTCATGGATGGCACACCCCCCGGGACTCCGAAGGAATCTGGGAAAATCCGTGTGAGCCGAAAAATCCCGGATTTGACCAGAAACCTGGACTTCAGTAAAACACAAGTTCCATTGATTCAATCTTCAGGGTAAGACCAAGATAAGTAAGACCAACATCCCGAGACCTCGAAAGGACAAATCCAATAAAAACCAAAGGTCAAAGAGACATCATAAATCAGAAATCAGAGGGTCCCTACTCCAAGTGGGGCATGCATGCAAAACTACACAACAAATGGCGACTCCGCTGGGGAAATGTTGTAGAGCATTTCGATGACAAACTGGAATCAAGAACCCAAAACTCATGGTTTCAACTCATCCATCCGGTCACTACCTACGGTTAAACCATAGAACCCACAAGTCATCAAAACTTTTCCTACACTAGGGTCGAAGTGTGTGCACATGCATTCATTACCCCCCTTAGCTGCAAAAGAAACCAAACTCGGTATGAACAAGCTACATAAAGATTCATAATCTAAAAGCAACCTGGATAGAGTCTCGCTGCCAGTCAGGCATCCATAGCCCCGATAAGGTTATCGTTGTGATTCTCCTAAACATAGCTCTACTTCCAACCAGGCGTCCATAGCCCCCGGTAGAGATATTCAGATCCCCCTGATGAGTTGAATTCAGTCTTTTAATTTTCAATAGTGTCTCTTTCTTTTTATGATCTTCTCTTTTTTTTTACTTCAACCTTTGAATAGTGAAGTTCACACTCAGGGATGAGAACCACAATGGCACTAGAGCAGAAAAAAGATTTTTCACCTGTGCAAACTTCATAAGGACCTTTTGCAACTTCAGGTATCTTTAATATTCAAAAATGTGAGACCTTAATGTATTCCTGTTCAATCTAACTAGAGGACTCTTTTCCTTAAACACAAGGATGTGTGACATTGGGTAGAGAATTCATACAATGATATTCTGAAAAGATGATTAAAGTTTTCAAAGGAAATACTAAGAACACCATGCCTACTTTGTCACCACTGTCATACAAATGCAACAGGAGATCCCAGAAAGAGAAGTAACCAAGAGCAAGAGCAGCATAAACCAAAGCAAAATAGGCCAAAGCAAACCTACTCTAGCCAAAGCAAAGCAAGAAAAACCGAAAGGAAACCTACTCTAACCAAAGCAGAAGTAGAAAACAAAAGGGAAACCAAACCCAACCAAAACAAAACAACAAAAAGCAACCTAAACTAACTATATACAAAAGCAGAGAGCTGGAAACAGTTTAGGATTGGAAATAATGTTTCAAATAGTGCCCATTAACAGGTAGTGGAATATCTTCCCCCATGAGAGTCTTCAGACAGAAGGCATTATCTCCAAGTATTTTGGCAATCTGATATGGACCGATCCACAGTTTATCAAATTTCCCATGGTCCCCTTTTCAATCATGAGGTTTATCCCAGTACAACACAAGGTCAGAAATCCAAAAAGCTTTGACTTTAGCCCTTCTATCAAACCACCTCTTAACTACCCCCTGATGTTTGGCAAAGTTCTCAAGGGCATCGTCTCTTTTTTCCTCAAGGTTCAGTAGCTCCGTCAACCTAGCTTCCCTTCTATCCCTCTCATCATAAAACTCATTAATAAATTGCAAGGTTGGGATCTTGAGTTGAATAGGGAATACTGGCTCCAGACCATATACTAAGTGATAGGGAGATGTTCTGATGGATGACTTAAGCCTTGTACGATCTGCCCAGAGGGAAAACCGAAGCTGGGTGTGCCAGTCTTTTGGGTTCCTCTCCAACATCTTACGACTAACAGTCAATAAACTCTTATTGGAGGATTCTGCTAGGCCGTTACCCTAAGGTAGTAATTAGACGCAAATTTTATAATAATGCCATGATCAAAAGCCTAGTTTGAAAATTTTAAAGATGCAAAAGCAGGACCATTATCACAGACAACAGAAATAGGACATCCAAATCGATTAATAATAGCAAATTCTAGAAAATCAATCACTACCTCAGATGTACATTGCCTACAAGCAAAAGCCTCAGTCCATCTTGTGAAATAATCAGTAATGGTTAGAATATACCTGTGTCCCACAGAAGATGGTGGGTTGATAGGGCCTATCAAGTCCATACCCCACTAAGCAAAAGGCCTTACCTCAGTAACCGGTTGAAGTGGGAGTGTTGCATACCTTTCCCTCGTTGCTCCAATCTGGCATGTATGATAGGTCCTGACATGATGGTGAACATCTTTGAACAACATGGGCCAATAATACCTAGCCCTCAAGATCTGATTTGTTGTGGCAATAGCAGAACCATGGCCAATGCCATACTTTTCATGAAATTCATTCATCACCCTTTCAGCTTCCTGTTTCCTGAGACACCTCAAATAAATTCCTTCATGATTTTTCTTGTACAGAACAGCTCTCTTTAGCATAAAACTGTCACTCTTTAGCCATAGAGCTCTCCTCTGAACAACATTATGATGACCTGGAGATCGTTGGTTTAGCAAGTAATAAACTATGTCATCATACCAGCCACCTGGGGAAACCTCCTCAAGATTATAATTCTGAACAATCAGTTTAGGCCCCATTTCAGCCATAGTCTGAGTAAGTCCCTGCCCTCTTACCAACTTCATGGGTTGGATCTCAATGTCATATTCTTGTAGCATTGTCACCCACTTTGCTCTATGCTCACCCAACTCATTCTGCATCAACAGTAACTTAACTGCAGGATCTGGGACAATCACATAAACCTTATTCCTGAGGATATAATGTTTTAATTTCTTCACTGCTCTAACCAGGGCGTATGCCTGCTTTTCTACACTCAGATATTTCAACTCGTCATCTTTTAATGGTGCACTCATAAAAGCAATAGGATGCTCATTTCCCTCATTAGACTTCTGAGTCAAAATTCCCGCATATGAATGGTCTGAGGAAAATGAATAGATGTAAAAGGGCTTATTGTAATCAGGACTTACCAATACTGGAGCATCAACAATAGCTCTTTTGATTTCTACAAATGCTTCATTTGCTTCCGCAGTCCATTCAACTTTAGTGTCCTGCTTCAACATTGCATTCAGCGGTTTAACAATTTTAGTAAATCCAGTAATGAATTTCCTGACGAAATTAATCTTGCCAAAGAAAGACTTCATCTCCTTTTTGCTAGCAGGTGGCTGAATCTTTAGTATGGCCTCCACTCTTTCTGGATCAATAGCAATTCCCTTTTCAGATATGACGTGTCCCAGCAACTTCCCTTCTGTCACTCCAAAAATGCACTTTTTAGGATTCAGGGATATACCAAATTCTCTGCACATTTGAAACACTTTGCGTAAGTCAGAGATGTGGTCATCTTTGTTTTTGGAGAAGACAGTTAGATCGTCCATATAAATAATAATGCACTTGCCTATGATATCTTTAAAGGCAATATCCATGGCCCTTTGAAATGTAGCCCCTGCATTAATGAGACCAAAAGGCATCCTCCTATAAGCAAAGGTACCCCATTTAGTTGTGAGAAATCTTGTGTTTATCCTCATCTTTTGAACCATTACACAGTTTGTACCTGAATAACCATCGAGGAAAAGGGACATCATCACGAGAACCGTTAACCCTTGGGGGTACTTCATCTGAGTGAAGGGACTAGACAGTGTCGCACCGATGTCTGTTTAGATTTAGAAATCAATGCAAAGTCTGATTTCCCCATTCTTTTCTTCTGCGAGACTAGGTTTTTCCACCCATGTTGAATGCCCTAACCAAATATAATTACGGTGAGCGGTAATTTCTGAACTTCTTTCTATAACGGTTTGGGTAATCAGTTAATTGGTCTCTGATATACGCACGAAGGCTTGGCATAACCCCGAGGTATGGTATGAGTTGTGATTGATGTATCGTAAGTTTTCAAGTCCTCATAACTCCAGGCTATTACATCCGGAAAGCTATGCAATGCTTCAATTATTCCTTGTCTTTCCTCTGGAGTGCATACCTTGCCAATAAAAATGTTCTTGGCATTATCTTCAGTTCCCATATTGTAAGTATCACACTGTCCACTAATAGACTTCTTCTTAGACTCTTGCTCCTGATCTCTAATCTTGTCCAAATCAAAAATCCGCTCCAACTGTACCATTCCCCTTGGAATAGTATTAGACTTCAAATTTATCACTCCCTCCAAGTCCAGTTCTGCTTCCTAGAGTTTTGTTTCATCAATGATTTGGGAAGCAAAAACATCTGTGTTTGTGATGAATTCTAGGATATGCTTGTCATCTTCAAATACCTTAAAGTTAGTAACATTGTCCGGAACTGATGGCACATGAGTCAATTCTACAGTAAACTTTTTCAAACCTGACAAAGATAGGGGCTACAGAGTACTTGATGCCTGGGCCAGAGAATCTGCAGTTTGATTCTTCTGTCGTGGTATCAGTTGAATATTGAAGGCATCAAATCCCTCAATTAGGTCCCATACTCTATGCCTCTAATTAGTCATTCTCCTATCATGGCATGAATATTGTTTCCTTACTTGCTTAATTACCAACTCAGAATCACCGAAAACTTGCAGAACCTTAACCTTTTTCTTAAATACCATAAGAAGTCCGTGAATCAATGCCTCATATTCTGCTACGTTATTAGTATAGTGAAATTGAAGTCTATGGGTTGCAAAAAAGGTTTTACCTTTTGGGCTAATCAGTTCGAACCCTGCTTCAGCTCCATGCTTGGATTTAGATCCATCAAATCTGAGAGTCCAACATTCAGCAGTTGCAATCCTCTTCATCATATCCTTCAGGTTATTACTGCTAGAGGGTTCCTCAGACAACATCGCTTTCTTTCCTTTATAATCTTCCTGAGGGCTTTGCATGTCAATCCTGACCGCTAAGGTTGGATTTATGCATTTTTGTACTTGTTCTACTACTGTTTGGCATAAACAGCATTCCAACTCTGAATGGGAAGCATTGTGAACTCTACACCAATTAGGTAAGAGTAATTCTTCAAAGCTTGTCCTTCTACCTAGGTGAACTTGGTTTTCAATACACTGTCTAATGAATTCCTGGAAGCTGCCTAGTAGGCTAATCTGATTGTCCTCGGATTCCTCCTCTTTTTTAATTGATTCTGTCAGAACAGTAGCATTGCTGGATTTTGTCTCTGTATCAATAGGCATCGTATGTAGCATCAATACCTCCTTTGAATATGACTCCTCATAAGGAGTCGACAATATATAATTTCATGTGCCTAATTCTAATATCAGAACTTCATTTGAAGTATTTTGGTACTCTGTAATCATGTATTTTATTCTTGGTTCTCTCTCAATTCTGATCTGATTTGGTACCCCTTTCTAGGGAAGCCACATGTGGGAGTGATCAGTAGATACATATCAATTTAAGGCCTTAGTAAAGTCTCTTCCTAGAATCAAGCCATACGCATCAGGGATATCAGCTACTTGAATATTGATAACCTATTGAATTCTTGGGTCAGAAGCTACTTGTATGTGAATCATGTTTAATTCTCCCACCACATTTACTTTAGTTCTATCCAACTGAGTTACCTTCTTCTAGGAGTCAGTAGGCGTAATCCCTAAAGCTCTACATACTCCAAATGGCATCACATTAGTAGAAGCACTAGAATCCAATAAACAGTTATGTAAATTTTTATCGAATATGCACACAGAGATCAAGAATGGTGGGGTCTCTGTCTTCCCTTGAAAAAAATTTGGCTGAGTATCGACCTGAGCAACTTGGGTCTTGTCCTTTTCCTTTCCTTTGTCTCCAGGGGGCAGGTTAGTCTGACTGTGGGTCTGGTTTTGTGTCTTCACAGGCTGAGAACTAGAAGCCTTGTTGATACTCTCACTGAAAGATTTATCCAAAGACACTGGGTGTGCACCATAGGTACCTAGAACTGCATTCCTAATTGCAGGGAACCTCAGTAACTCGAATGTTGAAAGATTTA
>VDFB02275702.1:0-28869 GCA_007258455.2 Sequoia sempervirens
CAACCTTCCAAAGCATTTTGCAGAGAGGAAAGAGGACAAACATGAGGGAGAATATAAGAACCTGCCAAAATTTTTACCATTTCGCTACACCAAAGCACATCCATCAGATTAGAAACAAAGTAGGAGGCTACCTCATGAGGAAGAGACATTACATGAAAGTCCAACCAACCGTGCCCCAAGACTATTCTAATTGAATCTTCCATTGGTTTTCATTCCAAAATACAAGTTTGACTGAGCATTTTTGAGGAGAATGGTCTATCATCTCTTAATTCCAGATATCTTGGCAGAATATAAACTCTAAAAAAAGTTTGCATGGCTCTTCTTACTAATACTAGGAAAGGAAAATGAAAACTAGAAATTATAGTGAGATGAGAGGAAGAACACCCATAAATAACTGGTTCGCATGAGTGAAGTCAGGCGGTTGATATGAACCATAAATGCGACTGAGAGCTCATTGCACCAAAGGTGATGCAAAAGAAAATCAATGGTCCAAGTGAAAGCTCGACGTATGAAGATATAACCAAAAAAATGCCAAGTGTTACCAAGGTTGATCATTGAATTTTATATGGCCCACATAAATTTATTATTGTTGATCAAAATCCTTTCATGGTGGAACATATGAGACTAGTTTCTTGAAGGAAAAGTGATTTTTTTTAAAAATGTGACTAAAAAGATCTTGTATTGATATAGCTAGTTTGAGGACTCCCACATGCTTAAGGAGAAAGCTCTATTTGTGTCAAATCAAGATTACATCAACTATTCATCTCACCTCCCATAAATTTTCCTTGGATTTATAATTAAATTAATTTTCCCCTCACTTTCAATCATGAACACTTAATTGTAACCATCTACCACTATAGATGTTTAATAACTAGTATGAGTTTCAAACAAACACTAAAACCACCCATGCATTCTTGAGCTCAACACTACTCTCACTAAATAGGACTAGAATGTTACTAGTGAGAAGCTTGTAATGACTTACTAAAAGAAGTGACTATGCCATCAATCCTTACTTTCTTAGCTACAGATAAATTGATTGGGATTAAGTAAATAAACAAAAGAAATGGGTCTATTTTTCTAGTAACTTAAGGGATATGCCACATGTCATAAATCTAAAAAATGGTTCTCATGATTCTTCCTTCTATTCTAGGTCTTCATCAACCTTGTCCATGCACATAGCTTGTGCCTTATCATCACTTTTCTTGAGATTTTTTATTTTAGCTGTTTAGTTCCTTCCTCATCTATTGACAATAACTCCTCTATTTTTCATTCTCTCCTTCCTCAATAGCCATCTTATAAAAAATGCACACCACACCTTCTACACATTGGAGGAAATCTACACTACCTTCTACCCATCCTTAGATTTTATGGAGGATATAAATCTCTTGGTTGTAAACTTTAGTCAATGTCATCTGGTGCTTTCACCTCTCCACAAACCAAACCTTAGGCTACAAGAGCCACATAATATGATACAGCTATAATTTGAGGTCCCAAGTGACAGTATGCCTAGTCATATAGCAAAGATAAGTTCACAATGGAGAACACACTCACAACAAGGAAGGAAACACAAGGAGATGTGGTAAAAGAACAATGCTTTTCAATAATTTGAACAAAAAAGATTACAAATTTATGGGTAAAATACATAAATATTCAAACTTGACTATATATTTAGATTCAACTCCCATTTTAAGGCCAACAAGACAACCTTGACTATTTACACAAAATTGTTATTTATTAAATTTTAGAATGAGATTTTAGTGGCCAAAACCAACCATTTTTTATTAATGTAGTATGCTCCAACATTCAATTTTTTTGAACTTTATCTAATGCATTAAAGACATGAATTCTATTGCAAATCTAAAAATTTTAGTAGTTAATAATGACGATCATCCAATAACATGCAACAATTAACTTTTGGTCTTGTTTGATTGCCATGTATCACCATGTGTGCAACTAACATGTGGACATTGCATTGACTATCAACATTTGTGCTTAATCTTCTTGTTATTATGCACACACAATGTGGGTTTATCAATCATGGAGCACTCATAGGCACAATGCATGCCATTGCATGATCTTCCTTCTTCCACACACTTGCTAAAGTTTACTCACAAAATTTGATTACTCGTAGGATTTCACTTTCCAACCATATGCCTTTACATCAATAGGAAAATGAATATCACTATATCAAGTGCTAGTCTTGCGAATGTAAGCCAATTGATATTTTGTACTACAATGTACCTTGAAGTGTTTGCTTGAGCATGGATGACACTTGATAGAAGAATGTTCACTTTTCATTGATTTATGATGTGTAGAATGATGCATATGCAAATTAGGAGAAGAATATTTTCAATGCTTTGTCAAAACATTATTTTATAATGATACTCTCCATAATGTGCAAATGTCTTAGGATGACATTTTTAAATACATACCCTAGATATATGAAATTAAACTTTTGGTACTTCTATAACTGAGCAATGGTTAGATCCAAGGATTGTCAAATTTGTAATGTGAAATTTTGGATTTTAAAATAAAATGACAAATTGCAAGCCTACGATTTTATTGAAGTTGAATAAACTATTCAGATCATAAACAACAAGATTCTAAACAAGAAAATAAGACCTATCACTTTAATAAACTAAATTTTACATTAATAAATACATCAAAATAATCTAATCATATACTAAAATAATACATTCAAACCATTAATCCAGACTAATATAAAGCTAAAATAAATATCAATCTACCCTCATATACACTAAACATAAAAAAAAATATAGATGAAAACATGAAGATACTGCAAATATAATGTTGAATGAACATCGCATCTTTACAGACAATAAAATGCCTCATCTGAATGAAGAGTAGGTAAAGTACTGATCTAAATTGTGTTAAGATTTTTTTTCCATTTAAACCTTTGGGTTTATTTCTTTGCATACACGTCTACCAGGGCAGTTGGATTTACTTCTGTCAAACAATTCTGGGAGGCATTCTGTCAAACAGTTCACATGCCTTGTCTATGCTTCCACATCTTGCATACATGTCTACCAGGGCAGTTGATAAAATTCCTCTTTCCTTTATTCTGAGATGGATGCCCACACCCCCTTCCAAAGATCTGATTTTGGCACAGGGAGGGAGGAAGTTGGCAAAGATTGCGGAATGCGGCTATACACCTGCCAATTACATTCGAGTGAAAGTTTATAAATCCTTTTCAAGAAACGCATTTTGTGCACATCCTGCAATCATAGCATTCCATGAGATCACATTTCTTTGAAGCATCCTGTCAAACGATTCACGTGCCTTGTCTATGCTTCCACATTTTGCATGCATGTTAACCAGAGCATTTCCAACTGTAATATCTGACAATGATACCACTTCCATTACGTTTTGATGGATGTCCATACCCTGTTTCGAATCTCCCATTTTCCACGCTGCAGCAACCATTTGCATAAACAGAACCCGATGAATTGCCTTTCTGCAGGAAAATACCCACGTCTTAGAATGCGGCGTAATCAAATTTAAATCTCCAATGAAACCCTGTTTCGAGTGGCAAGATTGTTCTGTCATGGCTGAGCTGTGGACGGTGAGACAAACATATCATGCATGCTACAAGAAGTCTCTCTCGAAGATGTTGCTTCACATACACAGGGAGACTTCCGTAAGGTACTTGGTTCTTTGCTAACTATTATGCTATGCTTTATTTGAACCACATAAAGGGTTGCATTTGCACATTTTCCAGCAGGTCCTTTAAGAATAAGTTGAAATTTTGAGGGAATTTATTTTACTTAAGATTTGCATGTCACATGTCCAAAACATCTGGGTATCACGTTAAAGGAAATATAAGTATCTTTGGTTGTTTGATTTCTTAGATCATTACTAATTTCCTTCTTGTACTAGTCATTGTGAATTGACCTAATACATGTTTCGGGTGACATGTTGCTATGTCATGTTATTTAAGGACATTCATTATTTACTTGATTTCATAAAGATGAATATGAGGAAAAATAGTAGAATAATCAGAGCAAACTTCATTTCTAAAGAACAATAAAGAAATGAAATCTACATCATCATATAGGACATTTGTCTGTCTACAAATGTCGTGTTCAAAATTTCCCATTGTGATTATTAATTCAATTCACCAAGGTGTCTGACTTAGGAGAACCAACTTACCTATCTTAGATCGCAAGCTCCTTAACATTGTCAATGATGTCTTTAGACATCACCTTGATAGATTCAAATATCTTGAAGCGAAGGCAAGTAAATCTCCTAACACACATTTTGTTAGATCAATTTTGTGCGACTTAGATCAAATCAATTCTATGTGTTAGACTAGATTCATAATAGTCATGATCAAACTTATGGGACTCGTAATCAATTTATATCTTTTTTGTATAGTAGACTCTAAGATATTTTTTAGACAAAAGCAATTTATTTTCTAATAATAACAAATTGATTTACACCAATAATTTTAATACTAAATATACCTTTACATTCTTTCATTTAATTATTACATTTATTTTAATTTTATTTTTAAACAGAAAGGCTTTCCCTACAATGACATTCATCCCTGTATATTAAAACCTCAGAATAAATAAATCTCACACAATGAAAAATCTTCACCATAAAAAATGTACATGCCCCATTATTTGGGGAAATTCAGGGGTTTGAGAGGCACATTTTTTCTGTTAAGCCGAGAGGTGTACAAGAAGAAACGTGAATAAATGGAAGAAAACGTGGCATATTACGAACAAAATAAGTTTTTAAAAAGTTTTAGTTCATTTAGCTCAATTATCCATTTGTTTACGAAATCGGGGCCGAAGCAAGTGACAAAGTAGTCACTATGGTTAAAGAAGGCGTATGGGATGCAGCACTGTCATTCCCTGTATCGATCAGTTCTAGCCGATCAATGTCTGGGAATTCTTCTGTCTGAAGCAATGTCCCCATCATGATGTCAAATGAAACTAGAATCTCTGCCTGGTGGGGCCTTTTATGGTTGTGGTGAGTCTTCCTTCCGCCGTTAGTCCCCAGCCCTGGTTCCCCAGACCTGAGATGCTTTTTCGTATGGGCGTAAGCATATGATATGTATAGACTTCCATGAAAGTTTTATTCGCTCGGAATAGAGAGCGGTGAGATCTTGCCACAGACAACTCTCCGGGATGAGGTGAGATCCGGCATTTCGGTGACGAGGTGCAGTCAAACCCAATCCGTCGAAGAAGATGCGCAGGAATGAGAACTACAGAAAGTCGCAGAGGATTACTTGAAGAATCATGCCTCGAGATCAGTCATTTCATCGATTTATTTAATTTTTTTTGTTTCTCATGTTTTTTATTTGATATTCTCAGTCTTGCATTCCTGTCATTAGGATATGTTGGGCATAACCAAATTTTGCATATAATCAGTGTTTTTGGAGGAAGAGATTTACGGGGATTTGTTTCTATCTGGATTGCTGGTTACTTGAGCTATTTATGGAGAGTGCATAATTTGTGGGATTCTCCTTAATCTGTGCCTCCTTTTTTGCTGTCACTAATTAAGGCTGATGTATCTCTATATATAGAGCTGTTGTAATCTCCATTCTAACTACCATGAATAATAACACCCTCTCTCCCTTCTTCAGTGGATGTAGGCTACGGCCGAACCACATACATCTGTGTTATGTGACTGGTTTACATCTGTGTGTTATGTGACTGGTTTCTTCATGGTATCAGAGCGGATCTGATCTGTTCTTTTATTCTGCTTGCGTATTTGTTCTTTTTTGAGAATCCTGTGATAGAGGGTTTGTTTGCTTTCTTGCCGTGAGATCACCAGCCTTGCCCCGTGATCTGCCCTGTCCTATACCTCGCCTGCTCTTTCTACTGGTTCATGCGGAGTTCTTTTATCCTCTGCATCAGAAATCTGGTGTGTTCTGAATCTGCTATGGATACTTTCATTGTAAGTGCCTTTCGCGATTTCTTTTTTGTCTGCTCTTTTCATGGCCGAGTTCGATTCGAATCCTAGTTGGAGACTTTCATCAGTTCCGTTAAGTGGTATTAATTATGTAGCATGGTCTAGAGCTGTTATTTTGTCGCTTGGTGGCAAGAAAAAATTTGGTTTCGTTAATGGTGATAAAAAGTGTCCTCAAAATACTGAATCGGGATATGACGATTGGATATCCAATGATCAGCTTGTTCGATCATGGTTACTCAATTCGATGGAAACTCATATTGCCGAAATTTTCACTTTTTCTAATTCGGCAAAAGAACTATGGGATTCAATCGCTGAATTATATGGGAACCAAAATAATGTTGCCCATATTTTTGAACTCACTCTTGAGATTGCTGCAGCCCAACAAGGTGAAAAAACCTTTAGTGAACACCTTGGGAATCTAAAAAAATTGTGGGACGAATTGAACCTGTATCGTCCACATACCACTGATGCCAAAACTCTTTTGAAACGAGCTGAGGAGGATAAAATTTTCTCACTACTTAGTAGCCTGAAGCCTGAGTATGAATACATAAGGAGCAACCTTCTGATGGATGCCACATTACCCACCCTTGCTGGTGTTTGCACTACTATTCAGCGAGAGGAAACTCAGAGAAAGACTATGAGCTCAGAATCCAAAACTTCAACTGAGAAGATTGAATCTAATGTCCTTTTGGCTGAAAAGGATGATAAAAGAAAGCCTCATTTTTTCGACAAAAATAGGAATGTTTCTCGCTACAAGGGTAAGAAGGAACTCTATCAATGTGATCACTGCAAGAAAATTGGGCATACCAAGGATCGTTGTTGGGAATTACATCCACATCTCAAATCTGAATATAAGGGTCGGAAGGATCATGCTGCTGTAGCCGAGACACCTTTTTCAATCAATCAGTTGGGTCATCTTCTTCAACAACTCAGTAAGACTATCTCTTCTGGCAACAGTCAGTCCACTTCCACTCATGTGTCAGGTAAACTTCATGCTTATCTTACTTCCCATTCCAAAATTAATTCTTGGATTATTGATTCCAGAGCTACTGATCATATGGCCAATAGTCCTTCTTCAGTAATCAATTTTATTCCGAAAACTGATAAGCATGACATTTCTGTTGCAAATGGAACTACTGTTCCTGCCTTAGGAAGTGGTAAAATTAGTTTCTTTTCTCATAGTGCTTCATCTGATGCTCTGGTTGTTCCATCCTTTCCTGTTCAACTTATGTCTGTTGGAAAAATTACTAATTCTTTAAATTGTGATGTCATTTTTTCTCCAAAATCTGTCATCTTTCAGGATCGAAAGTTGAAGAAGACGATTGGTAAAGGAACATACTCACATGGACTTTATTTTCTAAACTCCCTCAATAAGGCGTGTCATGCCAGTGGTGTAATTGAAAGTCACACTTTACATAAACGGCTTGGACATCCATCCAACCGTATCTTGTCAAGACTTTGTCCCTCTACTTCTGTTGATTTTGATGTTTGTGACGTTTGTCAGTTTTCTAAACAAACGCGTTTACCTTTTGTTAATTCATCTTCTATGTCTACTGAGTTGTTTGAATTAGTTCACTCCAACTTATGGGGACCTGCACCTATTGATTCTTATGATGGATATAAATATTTTGTGTTGTTCATTGATGATTTTTCTCGTGCTACCTGGTTATACTTGTTAAAATCAAAAACTGAAGTGACTTCTGTCTTCAAAGATTTTCATACTATGGTGTTTAATCAGTTTGGTGCTAAAATCAAACTTTTAGGTCTGATAATGGTACCGAATATGCTAAAGGATCTTTTTCAGAATATCTTCGAAGCCAAGGCATTATTCATCAAACAAGTTGTGTCGGAACTCCACAACAAAATGGGGTAGCCGAAAGAAAGAATCGACACATCCTGGAAACCGCACGGGCCCTTATGTTTCAAACAAAGGTTCCCAAAACAATATTGGTCTCATGGTGTATTGACCGCTGCATATTTGATCAACTGACTTCCCAGCCGAGTTATTGAGTTCAAGTCACCATTGGAGATACTAAAAAATTGGACACCTGACATCTCACACTTGAGGGTATTCGGATGTGTCTGTTATGTGCACCAGCAAGCAATACACAGAGATAAGTTAGAAGCTCGCTCTACTCGGTGTGTATTTTTTGGGTATTCTTCCACTAAGAAAGGGTACATATGTTATGATCCAGTCACTCGTAAAATTGTTGTTTCACGTGATGTACATTTTGTGGAGTCTGAATCTTTTTTTCAAGCTTGTGTTGAATCTGGGAGTCGGTCACAGGGGGAGTCTTTGTCTGACCCGGTCCCGCTTCCTACAGTTACCAATGAGGATGTTGCTATTGATCAAGATGCAAAAGTTACTGAAGCAACCCCAATCCCCACATCACCTCAAGCTACTCGACGATCGAGTAGAGAAACTCGCCCTCCAGAGAGAATGAAAGATTTCTTCACTTATCATGCTGCATCTTATCCTATGCAGGAACGCCTGTCTTATAATAATATTTCTCAGTCTCACCTAGCTTTCTTGAGTACCGTTGCTCATAATCAAGAACCTAAGACTTTTCGAGAAGCTAACTCCATTGCAGTTTGGAGGAAGTCTATGCAAGACGAGCTACAAGCTCTAGATGAAAATAAAACATGGGAGATTGTTAAGCTACCTCCAGGAAGGAAAACTGTCGGATGTCGTTGGGTGTACAAAAATAAATACAACAGTGATGGTTCCTTAGAACGACATAAGGCCAGACTTGTTGCTAGAGGATTCACACAAACATATGGAGTAGATTACCAGGAAACTTTTGCGCCTGTTGCAAAGATGAACACATTCCGGGTCCTCATTTCTCTTGCAGTAAATCAAGACTAGAAATTGTTTCAAATGGATGTCAAAAATGCATTCTTGCACGGTGATCTTAAAGAAGAAGTTTACATGAGCATCCCACCTGGGCATCCGCAAGAGGCCAAGTTTGGTTTAGTGTGTAAGTTAAAAAAGGCAATCTACGGGCTTAAACAATCTCCACGGGCCTGGTATGCTAAGCTTAGTTCTGTCCTTATGATGAATGGGCTGAAACGAGTAATGCAGATCCTTCTCTGTTTGTTAAAAGAGGTAACTCCGGTATTGTTGTTGTTTTGATTTATGTTGATGATATAGTCATTACTGGTGATGATCAAAATGCAATTTCTAAGCTTAAGATTCTGCTACACAATAGATTTTCCATTAAAGATTTGGGAACTTTGAAGTACTTTCTAGGATTAGAAATTGCCTACTCAAAAAGCGGCATCTTTCTTAATCAACAAAGTATGTGTTGGATCTGTTACAAGAAACAGGTAAATTTGGAATCAAACCATCAGATACGCCAACGGATAGCAGAGGAAAACTGGATGATACTGGTGCATTGTTGTCTGATATTGGTTAGTTTCAGAGGTTGGTCGGTAGGTTAATCTATTTGACCATTACTCGACCTGACATTTCTTATGCAGTTAGTTTGGTAAGTCATTTCATGCATGCTCCCAAGGCTCAACATATGCATGCCGTTACCAGAATTTTACAGTATCTGAAAGGGTCACTAGGTAGAGGTATATGGATGCATAAGACTGGTCATAATTCTATTACTGCCTATACTGATGCTGATTGGGCAGGATGTCCCATTGATCGAAGGTCTACAACTGGATATTGTACTTTTGTTGGAGGTAACTTGGTCACATGGAAAAGTAAAAAACAGAGTGTTGTTGCTCGTTCAAGTGTTGAAGCAGAATATAGAGCAATGGCATCAACTACCAGTGAAATTATATGGCTTCGAGCTCTGTTGCAAGACCTTGGTTATGGTTCATCTCTACCAACTCAATTATTTTGTGATAATCAGGCTGCTATGCATATTGCTTCAAATCCAGTGTTTCATGAGCGAACTAAACATATTGAAGTCGACTGCCATTTTGTTAGAGAGAATGTGCAAGCCAATGTCATCCGCACAACCTTTGTCCGTACAACTCAGCAATTGGCGGATATATTTACAAAAGGTCTTCCAGCTCTCAAGTTTCAAGAAATATTGTCCAAGTTGGGCTCTATTGACATTTTCGCACCAACTTGAGGGGGAGTGTTGGAGAAGAGAGATTTACGGGGGATTTGTTTCTATCTGTGGATTGTGGTTACTTGAGCTATTTATGGAGAGTGCATAATTTGTGGGATTCTCCTTAATCTGTGCCTCCTTTTTTTGCTATCACTAATTAAGGCTGATGTATCTCTATATATAGAGCTGTTGTAATCTCCATTCTTACTACTATGAATAATAACACCCTCTCTCCCTTCTCCGGTGGATGTAGGCTATGACCGAACCACATACATCGTGTGTTATGTGGTTGGTTTACATTTGTGTGTTATGTTGGTTTCTTAGGTTTTCATTCTAGTTGTTCGAATTTGAAGTATGATACCTCTTTCCACTAATTTGATATTTTCGGTATAATCTGCGCCTTTGCATTGCAGAGTCATTTGGAAATTTTGGGTATTGCTCAAATTCATATTAAAGAAATAATACAAAGGAGCTAACCCAAGTCTTAAGATGTTTTCTCTCCATCTCTGTTCACATAGAGGCGTAGGTCCATGTAAATGACTTTTTCCTATTTTCATAACATCAATCTACAATTTGCTGAATTGTTCATTAATTAAGTTTTGATAATTTCACACATATAAACCCTAATAGGCTTGTGTGCTGCATTACTATTTTTCAGCAAGATTGTCTATATAGGCTTGTGTTTCCCCTAAAATAGTTGCATGACAATTACCTTGGATTGTGAGAAATACCTTGTAAAATAATTCAATGACATGACAAATCTGTTAATATTTTTATTTTATTTTATGTATAAAACTTTTTGTACAATCAATTTGATGAAATACTCGAATGACTTAGAAACAACTGAAGTCATATGTTGATAGCCTGTGAATTGGTTGTGGAAATTTCCTATATGAAAATTAGTTTCAAATGCAAGAATAAATACAAGGCTGCAAACTGTTTGACGAAATATTTGAAATTTTTTTTGAAGAATTGAATAAAATTATTGCACAAGAATTTGATAAAATAATCACAAGGGTGCAGTTGTGTGATGTGTCAAATTTGTGAATTGGTATTATTCAATGTGTCAAAATTGTGAATTGTTAGTATTTGCAAAATGTATCATCTAAATAGGATTAGAATAATTATAGATAAGAATCATGGTTAAAACTTTTTAATAATTAAATTACAATACTAAAATACAAATATTAGTCATTATATGACACTTTTTAAGCAGAGAGGCTTGTAATACTAACATTTACTGATTTGAGTGGTCGGATGAAAAGTGGTGTTATGTTTCTCTTTTGTTTATTGTCATAATAATCAATTAAGAATAAGATATTTGCTATTTATTAATTTATTAGATTTCTCAAATTTCTAGAGACAAATACCTATTTATTGTTTTTCTTTTTGAAACCACTATGATTTATTTTTAGTAGCATTTTTTTTATTTATATTAAAAATTATATATTAATACTTATCTATTAATATATTATAATAATACATTATAATTGTATAATTTTAATATATCTAATATATTACTATAATTATATTATAATATTAAAAAATAGTTTAAAAATAAATATCTACAAAATATATCTCGACTTATTATATATAAATCATTTTAAATATATATGCTAGTTATCTATACCGACACTATTATCTAAATTAATTATGTAATTAAAATAATGTAAGAAGGAAGGTGTAGGATTCTTCTCTTCAGTGCGTGTAGCAGTTTTATTTGAGCCTCTCGGGGGAATTTATTTGTAACGGCCCGCACTAAATTTGACCATTATTTTATTTGTACTGTTCCACATGTCATCATACACCTGAGTTATAGTTATCCAAACACGTGTTGGCTCGGGATTCAAATTTTACAACATTGTTTAGATGGTTGCCACCTTTCATCGCACTTACACTCTCTAGATTTGCCTCGTATTCCACCCTATAAATCACCACTGAAAACTGGAATTGTACAACTTTACATATATTGGGAAGGTTAGCTCTCAGAAAGAGAAGAGAAGAATTATGTCAACAATCACAGTGCCATCTCCCACTCCCTCTCCTACTGAGGACTCTGAACAGCTCAGGAAGGCTTTTGAAGGTTATTACTGTTTCGAATCTAAATGAAAGATAATATCATTTTATCTGATGAAGCTCTTTCCATGCATGTTTCTATATTAATAGGATGAATTATCAACTACATCTCAGTATTGGGTTTTGAATGGTGGCGGTATTTAAAATTCTGATTAGTATCAAAGCCTGAGATTTTGATCTTTACTTTTGTTTGTTCTTGTTCATAGATGACGGGAATTCTTTGTTTTGGATTTTGGGTCTTTAACAAATTGATAATGTTCTTGTCGCTACAATTTAGATCATGGATTCTTAATATTATTGGTGGTCGGTTTGATAGACAAGTGTTATAGTCGAATAAAACAGGGTAGATAGATCTGAAAAGTCTGTAACTGCTCCTTCTAGAATGCCTTCGATCTTTGTAGGTTTGGGTGGCAATGAGTGGGCTCTGACATCGTTGGAAATGACAAGGTCTTTATA
Organism: Sequoia sempervirens; assembly: GCA_007258455.2. Taxonomy (NCBI): domain Eukaryota; kingdom Viridiplantae; phylum Streptophyta; class Pinopsida; order Cupressales; family Cupressaceae; genus Sequoia; species Sequoia sempervirens. The sequence continues at coordinate 12,543 of VDFB02275702.1, forward strand.
AGCAATTGGATTTTCGACAGTGCGACATTTGTAGATATCATGTTTTGGGATTCACAGTGTGCCGTATTAATACTCCGAGTGAACCCTCTAATGACCCATTTCTCATGGTTTTTCGTCCTTTCTATGACCAATCTCTTACGAGCAGATTTATCCCCACAACCAAGCCTGCAATCATAGGAGGAGGGACCACCATTGAAAGGATGGCTCCACCCATTAAATAATTCACTTATTTTATTGGATAAATGAGCCACATCAGAACCGTAATAATGAGACTACCAAAAAGCCTCTGTCACAAAGGTGGTCCAAAGGTCTGTATTTCAGTGTTACAGCATGCACATGGAAGGTCTTAGGTTCGTGTTGTAGCCGATCTACATAAAATAACATATTTAAGCCCAAAACTTGATATCTTAAACTGCTAAAATTCTATGGATGCTTTCAGGCATACTTTTCTGTACCATCATCTTTTAGCCATACTTCTCTGAACCTTAGATGATGGTATTGAAAGAGCAAGCAAAAATATGAACACATCCAATAACTATGCACATAGTAGGTGAAATCTTCATTCATTTAGCTGAGAATGAAACGTCGTACATATATAAAACCAAAATATAATTGAATAGGGAAACTGAAATCTACAACTACCACAAACAAATAACTTATCACTATAAACAATGTTCAGTATCCTACATTCTCCCCCATAAGAAAGATCATTATTATTAAATTTTGCTGGGTATTCTACCACTGAGCTACCTCCGGTTAGTGACCGGTCCATCTTTGGATTCTGTGGTTCATTTTTCAAGACCCCTCTTGAGCCACACTGTAGGTGCCCAATATCCTAGCTTGGCATTGATATTGTGTTCAGTTTTCCATCGACCAGTTAGGAGTCGAACTCAGAACCTATTTGCTGCTAGATGTTCCAATACTGAGTTACAGCCCTTTTAGTGACCGTCCATCTTTAGTTTAGGTATGGTTCATTTTCCAACATTAGACAACAAATTGAAATCTGGAATACCTTAGTGAATGTGCTTCTCACCTATTACTGATGACATACCACTTTACCCAATTCAATCCATGTTGTGGTTATTGACATAATCTATAGTTCATTTTATTTACAGTATCCCATGGTAGACTAAATATGTGTCCCGGGATATTTCTTAATTTGGTGTACATATTTGTTTGTATTCAGTAATACTACTGCTAATTATTGGAATGTAAATTTACGTCTTTGTTTATGAGGTTTCCTGAGTTTTTGAAAACCTTATTATTGTATTTGGAAGGCATCCTGCAAATAAGAAACAGTGTCAGGGCCTTAAAAATATTTTACATTTTTTGTCTTGAACTTTCATTTGTTAATTTTAGATGTAATTTTTTGTTGTTCATTCGTATGATGCATTGCATGTATGAAACTTACAGTAAGTTTCATGGCCAGGCAGAGGCCTTAAAAGTCCAACTTGCAGTTACATCCTGCCTACTGCAAATTTAGCATTTAAAGAGTTTTTAAATATTTACTAGTATTATTTGAGGAAGAAGGATTTTAATAGGATAAATGATTGTATAACTGTTTTGTTTAATGCATTTCAGTTATTTTAATATTTTTGAACAAATGAAACTATAATATTGTCTTTTCCTTCCAGGTTGGGGTACAAACGAGAAATTAATTATAGAGATATTGGGACACAGGACTGCAGCTCAACGCAAAGCAATCAAGCTAACATATACTCAGTTGTATGAAGAGGATTTCCTGAAGAGATTGGAATCAGAACTCGCACAGGGTTTTGAGGTTTATAATCATCTTATTTTTCCACTAATAGTGAATTTAGTATCATGATTCAATGCTAAACCTATTATATGGATATGTTTGCAATATGGTCTGTTGATCTTTGATTGTACATGTCTTCTTAAATTGCCTTGGTCGTTTGCCATTGTAGTATTTTTAGAAGCTTTTTCTCTCCAAAAAGCCATATAATTTTGGATTTTTACTGTTGTGAAAGAGGGCTTTGCTACTGTGGGTACTGGAACCTGGGGAGCGTGATGCTCTCCTGGCACATGAAGCAACAAGAAAGTGGACTCCAAAGAACAGGTCACTATTGGAAATTTCCTGCACTCGGTCTTCAACTGAGCTGTGGATGGTGAGACAAGCATATCATGCACGGTACAAGAAGTCTCTCGAAGAAGACGTTGCTTCACATACACAGGGAGACTTTCGTAAGGTACTTGGTTCTTTGCTAACTATTGTGCTATGCTTTATTCGAACCACAGAAAGGGTTGCATTTGCTCATTTTTCAGCAGGTCCTTGAGAGTAAGTAGTTGATATTTTGAGGGAACTTATTTTATTTAAGATTTGCATGTCACGTCCAAAACATCTGGGTATCACGTTTAAGGCAATATAAGTACCTCTGGTTGTTTGGTTTCTTAGATCATTACTAATTTATTATGGTCATCAATATTTAATTAATTCCGCTCGACATTCATCTTAGTTCATTTCTGAGTTATTTTCTTTGATTGATATTTAATAAATGCTGCTGATTATTGGGGTCATACACATAGTAAATAAATCATTTGTGTGTTATCACTTATTTGTATTTACATGTGAAAGGTATTTGCCATTTGGTAAGCGAGCATTTCAATTTCTCTCCAACGAAATCTACTTTCTAATCTTAGAACAACTTTATTTTCCTGATGTCTTACTGCACACAATAATGTGTAGTATCACTCTCTTAGAATAGCAAGGTATTAGGCATTTATCTTATTTATGGATGTTTGCATCTATATCTACGACTGTATTTCAATATAGATCTTGATTCACGTATTCTCAATTCTGTTCAGCTCTTGGTTGCCCTTGTAAGTTCATATCGATATGAAGGCCCAGAAGTAGATATGCGCCTGGCCAAGTCTGAAGCCAAGCAACTGCATGAGGCCATAAAAGAAAAGGCTTTTAATCATGAGGAACTCATTCGGATATTGAGTACAAGAAGCAAAGCTCAGTTGAATGCCACTTTCAATCATTATAAAGACGAATATGGTCATCATATCAACAAGGTATGACCTATGTGCCTATAAATTTCTACTATTTCCTTCCTTTTCCATGCTCAGACTACCTTATTAAATACTTATGTGTAGTTTGCTATGGTTTTTGCTTATGTCCTTTTGGTTATGATAAGTTTTTTTATTAGGTGTGTGAACGTGTTCTTTATGTATTGTACTCTATGTTGCCAGTTCAGGTTTGGCAGTTTTTTATAAAATTGCACCTTTCAGATTTTACAATAAGCCATCAGTGGCTAAATAAGAACTTTTGATGAACAAAGACTGCTATGTATCAAAGGATATCATATATGTGATCCGTCCATAACAAATAATATCAAGGAAAAGCTGAAGATCCAGAGAAGAAACATATCTAGAATAGTATCACATAGAGGCCTAAGTATACCTGCCATTCAAGTATATTGTCAAATCTTTATGTCTGACTGTGCATATCAGGTAGCATTACCATTGAATGTACAGTAGAATCTGAAGCCTAATGTGCAAACAGTGAAAACTCAATTCAAGTGGCATGTATAGGATATAAATTCAGAGTGTATGGTGGAAAAATGTGTTATAGATATTGTCCACAATTCATTTGTTCAAAATAAGTTTGCACCTGTTCAAAGCACTCTCCTGGACATATATGATTTATGAGAAGAAAAATTACAGGGCTTAACTGTGATTGGGAAAAACATTTGTGAGATGAACTCTTACAGAGCTTAACGGCCATTAGTTGATCCTAAAAACTTATTTTTAAAAGGAAAAGTAATTTTTTTTCCCAAGGTTTGCCTGGTTTTGCCCTACATATGCACAGGGTTTCTACTTGGACTGTAGGTTTGTCTCGGGTGCTAGCACTGGCATACCCAGGAGGGACCATACCTGGGACCTGTACCTAGTCCAATTTGGTACCAGTAAATCCCTGAAAACCGGTGGAACCTGGTAACATAGATTTTCCAAAATGTAACTTGCTGAAAACTTTAAGCTTAAATGTCATGTTGCATTTGCCTTGAAGGAGCTAACACAACATTTTTTATTCAGGACTTCTTGCTTTCAGAATGACTCGGGCTTCTCCGCAACTGGCAAAGAATTTTCAGGTTGTGTGAGAAAGTTTAGGTTACAATAGCACAATTCAGCTTTTCTTAATCCAGAATATGGTCATAGAGTAAACGTAAGATTATTCAGCATTTGGTTGCTTTGTAGACCTAGTGATATCTTTTTAGCCAACGCACTTGATTATCATATTATCTAATCCAATGTTATGGGATATTAGGAATTAATTTCAAATTTTACAAATCAATCTTGTTTCCTAGTGGCCCCCCTGTCAGATTTTCTTGAATGCCATTGGTCCAAATAATCTAATGGGTAGTGATTTTGACAATGACAACTTAAAGTTGCATTTTGAGAATGCGCAACACATAAAGAAACCAATTGTAACCTTATGTTAAAGTATCACTCTTGGGTGCGTCAGAGAAATATTCTCAACTGCTTGCTCTCTTGTTAAATAGAGTTGATCTACCATTATGGGTAAGCTATAATTGTCTATGTGATGTACTAATTCATTTGGCCCCAAGAGTGGAATCATAAGTTGGTTGTCACAATTTAGGAAGCCTGAAATATGTTTACACTTTTCATCATATTCAATGGGATTGAGTAACCACTCAATATTCACAAGGTACACTCCATACAGATTTCATACTGCTGATACATATTGAATGGTAGGAAATGTATCACCTTATTGATTGAAAATTGACGGAGCAGAATAATTTTGTTGCGCATTAATTCATTCTTCTATTATGAGGTGAAAACAAAAACAATCAAAGAAAATAAAAAAGTTTAAGGCATTCATCTATTTTCTTAAATTTGCATATTTTATGTCTCAGTGAAATTTCTATTTTTCAAACTTGACTTTGCATAGAGCGTAATGAAACACTAAACGCGAGTCCTTGACAATGAGGTTACCATCACAAAAGGCTTATGAAATAAAATGAATTTGCATGAAATAAACATGGAAATCAAACAAGGAGTAAGCTTGCAAAGGTCAATGAAGAAAATCTGTTAAATCTTATGACACGTCCTTCAGTGTCAGTTGGAGCTTGCTAAATTAGGTCAATGAGGAGCTTGGTGTTGCTAGTGTCAACGATGATGCTGGATTTAAGATCTAGCAGTGCCCTTTCCTCTACTTGCAAAGACTATAGAAAAAACACCTAGATGCTATACTGATCTGTGGCTTTGAATTTAAATACTGTGATTAAAAAGAAAGAAAACTCACCTTAACAATTACTGTTATCTGTTAGCAACCAAAAACTTTCATTCCTCAAGCAATTTTACTGAACATAAATCTAGTTCATTGTTATTGCACTATATTCTTCATGTATTTTTTGAGAAGGTACATTTCTGTAGAAACTAATTCAATCCAAGAGTAGTTGGGTTTTGTCTCTTAACATGTATGTGACCTTTCCTTTATGCAAGACCATGCTAAAGAATTGTGCTCTTAATTTACATTCTCCTCCATTATCTTCTGCATAATTTGAATTTTCTTGGTGCTGCTTGTGCTTGTTGACGTGCACTATCCAACAAGTTGACCTCTTTGAGACTAGAATCTTTAATTTTTGTGGCGTCTGTTATGTTTATTTTAATTCATCTCTATGACCTCTACGAGTGGTCATTACACTCGTGACAATTTTCTGATGTATCTTAGTAATAATTATAAGGCAATGGGACATTCATAGAGCGCACAAGTCCTCAATTCATTTGTTGGTTGTGGGAAGGAACGGTAATGTAGTCCATTACTTTGGGGTTTTCACACTCTACCTTCTTTGTCAATTACAGACACCTCAAAGCATTTGTTAGTTTAGGAGAAATGGTGAACACAATGCACTATTTTGGGCTTTTCACTCTATGGTCTTTTTCCCCATTGGCGAAGCTTTTAGGGCATGTAATGTTTTGTAAGTTACTATTGTCTCACAATTCTAACTAATTCTGGATTAAGCTAATTACAGCTAAATCATGTGTTTGTGTTAAGTGTTCTCTCTAGCATCGTTCTCTGCTGGCAAAGCATTTGGAGTGTGTAATGTCATATAAGTTACCCTTGTCATACCCTTGTCTCTCACAATTTTGAGCAACTTGAGATCTGCCTAGTACAACCAAATCATGTACTTGTGTTTTAAGTGTTAAAGAATTTCATTTAGTTTTTAATTCTTGTGGGGCTTGACTTGTGCGTGTTTTAAGTTGTCTCCATGAATATTGATTACACTAATGAAAATTTTCCTCATGTATGTTAGTAAAAGGCAAGGGGGCTCACATAACCAAAGTAGCTGGATACAACCCCGCCTCTCCCTAGGTGCGTGTATCCCCATATCCGATACGGATATAGGTACGATACAACTTGGATACATGTTGAATCTTCCTAAACCTAATCCTAAAAAACAAAACTCCAAATGAGGAAGACAAATGAAATGTTTTTCTATTTCAGTGACCCATTTTTCTGGTCTTCTTCTAGTGCAATTCTACTATATTTTTGGCGTTTGAATTTTTTTTAAATTTAAAAAAGTTAGTTGTTTAAAATTTTATAGTTATATTATCTTGTTTAAATGTTGAAAATTTTGTTAAAATTTAAATTTATTATTTAAATATAAAATATATATTTAATTGTTTATTCTTTACTAAATTATTAATATTTAAATTTTAGTAGTATTCTAATTTATATTTACTTGTTTGTTTTTAAAGTAATCAAAATCTCCTCTAATAACTTAGAAAATTGTGTTAAATATATGTGTGCATTTTTTATGAGTGTTGTATCTAGCTGTATCCATATTGGGGGTCTTAAAATATGGCCGTATCTGTATCTGTATCCGTATCCGTGTTTGTGTCCATGCAACTTTGCACATAAAACATAATATTTGTTTGTAGAGGGAAGGAATGGTAAAAATAATCCTTACCTGTAGCCCTTTTTTTAGCATTGCCAGAACATTTGGAGCATGTAATGTCTTATAAGTCACCCTTGTCCCACAATTTTAACCATTGTGGGATTAACCCAGTACAAACCAATCGTGTCTTAAGTCTTTCACTGTTACATATATAAAACATAGATTGTTATATATGAAATTGACTGCTAAGAGAGGCTTGGTATGTCTGCTAGATCTTGTATTTAAAGATTCGGTGTGAACACCAAACCCTCAATACTTCGATAATCAACAACAGTAACCTAGTCAATATTCTTGAAATATTAATACAAAATATAGAACGATTTAGTTACAGATTGCATATAATATTGAAAAACTGAAAGGGGCATTTCTAAAATACCAACCGTGCACATGCAGGATGTTAGCATGTGAGTTCAAGTTATTACATTATTTCTAGAAGTCTTTACACAATGCATTGATAGAGAACTTATAGAATTTGTGCATGATATGATCTATGCGCTTAAATGAAGAGAACATATGATTATGATATTTTGACTTTGCCCGTGGAAACCACGCTCTCTTAACAGCCTAATATATGGAATGAAAGCAATTTTTGTTGCAGTCTTTTAGGTTGTATTTATCCATAGTTGATGCTGTAGCGTATTGTGTAAGTGAAATATAGTAACTTTGAGGCCATGGAGCATATATTCTGCGATTAATTTGTCATTTTTTATTCTTTTGTCAGATGACTAGATGCCATTTTAGTCATTCTTTCTAATGTATTGTAATTTATTTACATTTTATATTAATGTGCATTTGGGTTTTCTTCTTGTATCGATGTTTCAAGGATTGATCTGGCTTAGATACTGTATGTAGCAGGTCTAAATTTTATAGGTTTCAACTTAGCAACTTCAACCTACTGTAGCTGTGACTTGGTCCTTAAACTGCTTGGTGTTTGGTATAATATACCGGGCATCAAACTAAGTTAGTGTCTATTTGATAATTTGTTTGTGTCACTGGAGTCAAGAATCTTGCATTTGGATTTTCTTTTTGTATCGATGTTTTAAGGATTGATCTGGCTTAGATACTGTATGTAGCAGATCTAAATTTTATAGGTTTCAACTTAGCAACATCAACCTACTGTAACTGTGACTTGGTCCATAAACTGTTTGGTGTTTGGGATAATATACCGGGCATCAAATTAAGTTAGTGTCTGTTTGATAATTTGTTTGCGTCACTGGAGTCAAGAATCTTGCACTTATACAAGTGAACAAAGCAAAGTGGTACTACATAAAATGAAGATGTTCTCCAGACTTTTGTACATAGGTCTGAGGATTCTAAACATCTGGGCATTGCCACTCTACTAGAACCCTTAGCGCATGTGTCAAGGGCGGCATGTGTCAAGGGCGGATTGTCGACTGTAAGTGGGAGGATACAAACTTGTTATGTTAGGGCCATGTATCCTTAAGCTTTTCTTCTTGCACTTAGTACTGTTAAATAAATGATGTTGCCCGTGAATGTTTTATCTGCTGTCTTACTAAAGAATCGCCTACTTGGAACATTTAGGTCCTTTCAAGGGAAAGAATGTGAAAAGTATATTACTATTGACTTAAGGTCTACCATATATAAAAAATTAGAAATGTCAAATTTATTTTGTGGAGTGCAAACTAAAAGACCTACTATATCAGCAACATGCGTAATTAAATTTCCTGGGACCTGAATGGCTTGGTATAGTTAGTTGTACTTACTACAGCACATTTGTTGCGTCAAATGAATTGATGTGATTGTTTTTGCATGGTATATGTCATCCTTGGAATTTGAGAAGGCTGAGATTGCAATGTAAAAGATTTTTATTTATGCAACCTTTTTGATCCTGAAACAATTAAAAAATATTTTTCTGGAGATGTTTATTTTTTAACTTGTGGTAAACTCTTTATAGGCCTTGAAGAATGAGAAACCGGAGGATTTTCTAGATGCATTACGAGTTGTTATTAAATGCATCTGCTTCCCTGAAAAGTACTTTGCCAAGGTAATATGCATGTTTATGTTGAGCTAAAAAAGCAATTTTGGTTATTTAAATTTGATTTGTATTAGCAATTACCGGTGCACTAACTAGTAAATAGTTCACCCCTTGTCAATTTTAATGCTGGACGCATGCTTGGAAGAAGAGGATTCTAATTTATAGTTGACATTCAATGATGCCTGTTCTTGACGAAAAACCTAGTAACTTATCTAGGGTTATGTTGATGAGGAAATGCTTGCTTCAGGTTTTGAGGCTATCTATAGATAAACTTGGGACAGATGAAGAGGGACTTCTGAGGGTGGTGGTGACTCGTGCTGAAACTGACATGAAGCGTATCAAAGAGCAGTACTTCAATCGAACTAGCAGGTCACTAGAGCATGCAATAGCAGCCGATACTTCTGGAGACTACCAAGACTTTATGCTTACATTGATAGGAAAAGATTAAAGAAGACTAATTTGAGCTCTTATCTCTGTTAGTATGTTGCAATTCAGCTTTATTTGTTTTAAGTTCTGATGGTAGACACTGTTGTCTCTGTGCTATTGTAAGTTTGATTTTTCTTTTGAATAAGTGTCACCAAATTGGTACTGGTGATTTTTGGTGCTAATTTTTGGAATTATATTAATGGCTACATGAACATATTCGTCTTACATCTTTAAAGCTATCAGTTTGATTAATTTTATTTTCATCTTTCTTTTTCCAGCAGATCCATAGAGTTAAGCTAAACCCCTCACATTATTTTTTAGGGTCATTCTTCAGCAAACAGAAGGAACCGACACAGTATAGAAAGTACCTTTTTCCTAAAGATAAAGGCGGGACTTATAGATGCTTGAGAATGAGATCTGTCACACTGTAAATGAAATTACACCTATCGAGTCATCTATTCACTTTTTTCTTCTGAACATGCACTATTGCAAAGGAAATTGCACAGATCTGAATACCATAAAAATCATTTCTACAAAACACGGCATCCGCAAAGGAAATTGCACAGATCTTGAATCTATGTGGAATATACCATGCACAGGTACATGTTTTGTTTTGCACACATAAATTTTTCTTTTTTATTACCAAATTCAAAGTTTATAAAACACGGCATCCGTAGACTTCTCAAGAATCAAAACGAACCAGAACCATTTAATACTAAATAAAGTAATATTCCGTAGCCTTCATATTTTAGATGTCAATTCTAATTAGATATAGTTGTTCAACCTGAATTTGCTTCTTATGGGCAAATTTAAGATTTTAGTGCCATGCTAACTGTCTGATTTCTCATCTCGCTTATTTTCCCGTTTGGATTATAACTGTTACGTTTATTCAAAGAGCGATTATAAAGTTGGATTTGAATCAGGGCAGGATACTGGATGCAACGTCTTTATATATTTCTTTCAATTCTAAGAAGAAAAAATCTACATATTTTGCGCAGTCAAAGACCAGATATATTTAAAAAATGGCTGGGAAGGAATTTCATACAAAGAAAAGACCAAAGTCGAGAAATCAGGAAATAAACTTTTAATCACCAAAATAGTCAAATAAAAAAGTCTAATCCAAAGGGTCCGTGATGAGTATAATTTGTTTGTAACCAATAAAGTTATAAATAGCTAAGTCTGCTAGCCCATCTGTAAATCAACACCCAAAAAAATATTGAACATTTAAGCAAGGATGGCGACTTTTGCATTCTATTGTATGGTCAATATAAATGCTTTTCAATTAAGTAAGCCAGAGATTTCACTTGGAGACCCATTTTACTGTGACCATCCATATCTATGGATAAAATAAGAGCACAAACAATAATATATGCAGTTGAAAGTACGGGCGGACCATTGCACTGGATAATATGCAGATTTTGAAACTGAGCTTACCGGTTTGTTGCCATCTTGAAAGAAAGCCCTGGTCTATTTCTAGGGATTTAAACTGTGAAACCCTGTTGTTTGCGCCTGCTCTGTCTTCCTATCTGTCATTTTTACGTAGAATTGTGCTGGGCAAATACAGTATGAAGGCTTGATAATCCGTGTTTAGTCGCCTATCTACGTCCTAGTATATATTTTACACCATTTCTCCATATTTGTTTTGGCACTCGTCGTGGTTAGGGTTCACAAACGCCTGTGCGCTATGAATCACTACATAGCCGCATTTTTCTTTTTCGATTTCAAATGAATAATGTCTAAGCCGCATTTTTCTTTTTCGATTTCAAATGAATAATGTCTAATCTAATTTAATGGAAAATTTTAATTTCAATCGACTAAAATGGGATACCCTATATCTCTATTTGCTCATAATTTCCGAGATTCATAGCTAGGGTTTCTTAATAACAATTTGAGGGCTTACTTAAGTTTTGAAAATTATTGGTTGTTAGATAGTCAGTTGTTAATGCCTACCGGATGAAACTTACAGCTGATGCCTTGGGTTATCTTCTTCAAAATGCCTACCAAAGGCATCTCTATCCCTCAAAATAAGGTGGTGATTAATTCTCATTTTGCAGATGATATTATGATTTTCTTGGATACTCTTAAGAGGAGTTGTAGGCATCTCTATCCCTCAAAATAAGGTGGTGATTAATTCTCATTTTGCAGATGATATTATGATTTTCTTGGATACTCTTAAGAGGAGTTGAATAATACTATATGGGCATTTTAGAGTTGTATTGTAATGTTTCTAGTTCACTTTTAGCTCACAACAAAACTGAATTTTTGATGACTCAATTTGATCATATTCCACATTTGATTCCAAACGAATGGAGGCAAACCAAACACAGAGAGATAACTAGATACCTTGGTATTCCTTTTGGTTTGGGAATTTCTCTATCTCAAATGTGGGCTTGGTTTTTAAATCGACTTAAGAATAAGCTACTTAATTTTGGTAATAAATTATTGTCCTTAGTCAGCAAGATTCAAGTTGCCAATAAGATTCTCATTGCGACACGTATATTACTCATCTTGTTGGATGCCATCTAAGCAAGGTTATGAAGAATTGAACAGAATAATTTGCAAGTCTCTATGGTCCAAATGGAATGGTAATGTTGGGTTCATTGTTGCTTCTTGGTCTCTTTCCATTCAGCCAAAGTGTAAAGGTGGCTTGGGACTTATTGATCCCAAAACTCAAGGGACTTGCCTTGTTGCAAAATGGATTATCAAAGCTGCAAATGGAGATGAACCTTGGAAAATTCTTGTTCGTCAGCATATCATGGAAGCCTTTACCTTTATTAAGAAAAAGTGGCAAGTTGTTGGTTGGTTAGATAAGTTACTCTTATCTCATTTCTTTAAACTCAGGAGCTTCTTTTTCTTTACAATCTATATGGAAAGCATGGCAGAGAGTTTGCAAATTTTTAAAATGGAATGACTCTTCCCTACAACATGGATTCAGTTTTGATTTTACTTCATTATGGTGGAGTAAACTTGTTACTTACCATAATTAGCCTTTGGTGACAAGCTTTCCAAGATATGCTAATTATTTGTTCAAAAAAGGAGTCAGGTAGTCTAAAGATTTGTGGGATTTTGATATCCTTGATTGGGCTCCATGGAAAAATATCAAAAATTGATATGGGTTGAATGAAAAATATAAACAGTTTTTTATTTTTATTCAGTCACTTATCCCTCTTGATCTAACTATGAAATTATGTACCTCAAGGGATGGTTATTTCTTTAAATATTGGAAATGGTTGTCTTTCAGTCAATTCAATCATTTTCCTTTAAAGCGAATTTATAGAGTTACTTCCTAGCTGACATCTCACTCCTCATTTGAATCACAAATAGAAGTGTAGATTTAGTTCCAAAATGTGGTCTAAAATGAGTGCTCAAATATGGAAATCTAAAGTTGGATTTGATACACAGGTGCTGGTTTGGAAAATATTCCATTGCAAACTACTTGTGGGAGATAGATTGTGATGTTTTATAGTCCAGTCAGCGAGCTGTCAATTTTGTCATAATATTGAAAGTTTGAAGCATATATTTTGGGACTGTTTATATGTTAAGAAACAACGGTTTGTTGTTTTTAAACATTTTCCAACAATTTTTAATTATGTTTTGAATTGGAAAGAAGTTATTCTTGGCCTTGGTGTGTAGAACAATGTGGTTATTGATTCTATTTGGCAAGTTCTAAGAAATATATGGAATAACAGATGTGTTGCTATGTTTTATAATGACTATTAGCATGTAATTGGTATTGTACGACTTTACTTTGATATATTTCTTCATGTAGCTTGTTTTTTCTCGCAACTCCAAATTTTGTGCAAAAAAAGAGAGCAGGTCAAGTATTGTCTACAACAAATCAAAGATCAAGTTATGCAGTTTCAACTTGATAGTAAACTTAGCTCTAGTAAATATGTTATATAGTTTATGTAAGAAGCTTTATTGTAGCCTTATGGCTTGGATATTGGACCTTTTCTTGTTGTATCACTACTCTCTCAAGCTACTTTTGTAGTTGTATTATTGTATTTTAAATTTGTGTCGTTCAATATAAATTTTTTTTTGTTAATGCCCTAACAATGAATTGAACTAGAACGAAGTTATTGTTGATTCTATCTAGAATGTGGTTTTAAAAAATATATGGAAAAATAGATGTGTTGTGATGTTTTCTAATAACTATTATCAGGTAAATGGCACTCTAAGGCTTAACTCCAACATATATCTTCAAGTGACTTTTCTTTTTAAGCAGATCTTAAGTCTTATGTAGGAAGTAGATCAAATAAAAAATTATGAAGTTTCAAGTTGATAATAAATTCAACCATTGTAAAGATGTATAGCTCATGTAATTTTGTCTATCTTGTGTAAATTGTTGTACAACTCATTTAATTTTGTCTATTTTGTTGCCTTGATGGTTGGAATTTTGGTGGTGGTTGTTACTTTTGTGGTTGGTTGTTATGTTCTTCAACTACTTCTTGTAGCTTCATTCATGTAATTTTTATTGCTTTGTTCAATATAACAATTTTTTTTATTAATGCCCAAAATAAAATATGCAAGGATAAGATTTAAGGGATATGGTTTAGGTTTCTTATAGTTTGTCAAAATTATTTTTAACATTTTTTGTTCATAATAATTTGTAAAATTCATGTATAATGTTCATGAAACATTTTTTAGTGTTTTTAATTTTAATTTAATTATATATTGAACAAAGAAAAATTATAAAGAATATATGTTATCAACATGTAGCTAAATATGTCATGCCCTTGATAAGGAAATTGTCTTACAAATCATATCGTAGTAGTGACAGGTAATTATTCATTGAAATTTTTAATTAAAATAACACCTAAAAACTTCATTTATGGGTTGATCACCTTTTGGAATGTGATTGCCCAAGTCAAAGGAGCAATGACATGGGCATCAATTAATAATCCCCCAAAAGCAGCGATTAAATAAAAAGGCAACAATTATTCAAAGGGCTCGATGGGGGTCATTTAAAGAATGTCTATGCAATAGAGCATTAAATTACTACTAATCAATTAAGTTAAAGGTAGCGCTTCATTATGAAAGGGTGTAACTCTTGGTAATGAAATGGTTTGATGAAGAGATGTGACTCCCTCATATTGAAGATATTAAAAGGAGAATAAAGCATTTGTGAGAGGTATCAAGTGGATGTGAATCAATTGGGATCAAGGGAGCATATTGGAAAAAGAAAAATAAGGATTGGAACCTTATTGGAAATAAATATTATTTACTAATAAAGGATTATTGTAAGTCTTTAATTATAAATATTATTGACTAGTAAAGGATTATTGTAAGTCTTTAATTATTGATCCTTACAAGTGATTATGATTCTTATTTTAATATAAATATAGATAATAGATTCTTATAGTAGTCTATTTTGAATTTAGAGAAGTGATTGCAAAACAGGAAGGTCGATCAACCTTTCGAATTGACGAGACGTGAAGGCCTGACAGGCCTGTCATCAAGTACATCACCCCCGAGATGCAGTGCTCATGGGGTGATGAGGTGTATGAGTGCTCTCGGGCTTGGTGGAAGAGAGGTAGTCTTCACACTCTTATCAAGCACACTACCTCGAGATGTAGTGCTTGTGAGCTGGGAGGCAAATGAGTGCTCCTAGGCTTGATCAAGGAGGATGGATTGCCTCCAAGGTGGATTGAGGGATGGAAAGGCGGCCACCTTCCATGCTCTCACAGTACAAGGGCAACCAACCTTGAGATTGTGGTTCACAAAAATTTAACGAATTCCTAATAAGATTATTTATGGGAGTCCACATTGGAATGGCTATTGCCTTAATTTGCTTTGATGTGAATAATGTACATGGATATCATGTTGTTTACTAATGATTAGTGATAAATATATATTATCATTGCTTATGATCTAATATTATCTTTTAGTGACTAGTATTGTGTGCAAGACCTAAACCAAGATTTGTATCTTATAAAGGGCATTTCAATTGGTAATTTACAATCTTAAATGCATTAAAATTCTTATTTTGAATTTCAATTGTGCTTTTAGGGCAAAATCTAGGAATATCCCAATTAGGGGACATTATAGAATAATACTTAAAAATACTTTCTCAAGGATTACAATGACCATACAAGGGCCTGAAAGTAAGTAGAAACAAAGAGTCAACACTTGAGCTAAAACATTTTTTTACTTAGACCAATATTGATGTTGTTCTAAAGATGTTTAACTTGGTCTTGAATTTGTTGTAATTGATTCATGGCCAAATTTACATTTTTTTTAGATCTCGAGCTTTCAAATTAGTTTGAGTATATAAAATTAGATCAGTTTTAACCAACCTTTACAATTCATAATCAATTTGTTCATCTTTCATAATAGGTTTCTAACCTATGTGTTATAGCTTTGTAGTGATTTACAATTGAACTCATTATTATTATATATTAATTATAACAAGAATGCATTGTAAAGTGAGTATTTTCACTATAACATGTACAAATCAAATTTCAATGGCAATTGAAAATACCAAAACAAAACTTTTCTTTTATTTAGCCTCTATTCCTAATATTAGGAATGAATCAATTTAATATAAATTAACAAGATAAATCTTATAATTCTTAAACCTAACCAAACCTCATCTAAATATATTTCAAGCAAGGGTTGATCACTAACATCATAATAATTGTGGTTAAAGTTTACAATGCCATGAACATATTATTCCCTTGTCTCCTCCTCTTAAGCATAGCTTTATGTTCAACAAAATGCCCTATAGATTCTTAGATGTTAAACTAATATAATAGGTGTTAAAAATTGTATTTTTCATAATTTAACTCTTCTAATTATAAATTATTTAAAGATGCTACTAAACTAGATGATCCAAAGATGTCTTTGTCTTTTGACATTTGATTGAGGAATATGTTAATGTCATCTTCTTTTGCATTTTGTTCAATTAATAATGCACTGATTTTATTTATTTAATCAAATGTAACTATGATGGATTTGA
>VDFB02275703.1:0-83480 GCA_007258455.2 Sequoia sempervirens
TTGGGAGGACCAATTAGTCTTCAAGCCTGTGCAAACATAGGACATAGCTGCAAATATTAGGTAAAGCTGTTATATGAAGCTTTATTTTGTTTGTTTTGGTAAAATATATCATTGATATATTCTAAATTTTGAGTAATTTTCTATGTCAAGAATTTTGTCCCTAATTTGCAACCTTTGCAGTTGGGAGGACTAGTTAGACTTGAAGCCTATTCAAATAAAGGACTTTTGTATTTATAGGCTGTTGTTAGGTCCCATCTCTTTAGTTAATAAATTCATTAACATATTGACCAGGTAGTGTCTAAAGGCTATCTCCAACAAAAGGTTTCTTGTCTAACTCTCTGGGATTTTCTAAGTGGTGGAATAACTGAAAAGAAACTCTTAAACTAAGGCCGCTATATTAGAAAGTAGGGAAATTATTTATCTAGAAAGCTTAGAACAACTTAAGCTAGAAAGCATGAAACTATGAATCTACAAAGCATAACAACTAAACTACAAAGCATGTAAATAATTAAGCTAAGAAGCATGTAAAATGATGAGGATGCAAAACTCGTAAAGAAACTAGGAAACATCTAATTAATCAAAAGTGACAATCTCAACAACTAACAGAAAACTACTTTAACAGTTTGAAATTAACAAAAAAGATAGGTGCTTTGGAACTTCAGACAAAAAAACTTTTAAAGACTATAGACTTAACTACAACCTGAAGGGTTAATCTAACAGAATCACACATATGAAAGTAAACTAACTTCTAATTATTATCTTCCTTGAAAAAAAGTAATAGAATTGAAAGTTAAGTACTTATCTATCTAATCTATGGTCCCTTGAGTGGCTAGCTCACAGGTGCTTCTACTTCTAACTTTGATCAGAGTCATTGATAACTTCAAACTACTCCATTCAACAAAACTCCATTCACATTACTCAAAATTTCCAAAGATAGCGCACAAAACTCATTTTATTCATAGTAAAAGTATGGCTCATGAAAACAGATTAACAACATAACGATATCCTTTTGTTATTGTCGTCTTCAAAAATTTACATATTTATAAAAAGCAACTAACAAAACTCCTAAATTTTAGTTGGTAGCAATTACCACTGAAAAAGTCTTCAACTACTAAACAAACTAACGGACTTTAAAGTCCATAACACAAAAAATTAAAAGGCTCGGAACGAGCCATAAAGTCTTTAAAACATAGATAGTAGCAATTACAAAAACTCAGTACATCATGAATCCTCCTAAACTTCCGGCCTGACCTTCTAGCACCCCTCTTCAACCATTTCAAGGTTTGCATGGAATTCCTTTGACTGAATGATGACCGACTAGGGTAATTACCTGCACAATCTTGAAAACTAAACCATTAAGTCAACGCAATGTTAGCTTATTTCAATTAATTCCAAGAAGTAAAGATTGTACTCTTTTTCACAAAAATAAAGCAACTATTTATCCTAAAGATAATTAATTGGCGAGGTAAGGATGGATAAAGGAGGTCAGGTGAAGTATTTAAGATATTATGTTGATGAGGTTATTTTTACCTCATCATTTCCTCCCCTTCTTAAGCTCGAACAAGTCCTCCTGCTCTCTGTTGTGCTCCTTGTCTTTGATTTATCCTGTTTTTGTTCATCTCTTCATATTTTACACTGAGGTCATATTTATCATTTGCATTTATATCAAAAACCTTAGGCTCTTTAAAAAATCCTTGATGAGAAGTAACCCCATCTACCCATCTCTCAAAGTTGTCAGTACTATGATCCAAATTGGTATACTCTGGAGGAGGTGGTGAAAGAAGTAGGGGAGGTCTGTACCTCATACCAATCCAATTGGTCTGTAATTTTTCAAGAATATCAATCAAGGCCACTGCCCTCTTGTAGGACCATTTGATATTTAGAGGTGAGATTTCCTCTCTTCTCCTAAGATACATAGGAAGAGGAGTGTATCTTTCTTCACATGCATGCCAGGCTATACCTATTAATTTGGGTCCTTCTTCTTGAAAATGAGTAGAGCATAGCCTAAGATTATTGCCATATTTAGTCTATACATTCTCCTTAGTTTTAATTCTTAGAAACTATGCTTTAAAATGGTAGGGCTTCCTGTGGGGATATCTCATCTGCAATCCCACATTTTTCTTTGGCTATGTATATTCTCTTGACTGTTATTGCCATTGAATTTGATTCCTCATGGTAGAAAAGAATGACCTTAGTTAAACTTCTCCAACAAAGAAATTAACATAAAAGTTTGTATGACTTTCTAAAATCAAATTGTGGAGAAAGAATTCATAAAGAAAATCTTTCCGATCAGGAGTGGATTCTACAAACATTTTAACAAATTCCTTGTCATTAGGATCATATGGCCAATCATTATAAATTCTTAACAATTTCCATCTAAGGACCTCCTCATTAAGAAACTTGGAATACATCCTAGATGGTCTTCTACAAGCCAATAATAATTGTGCTATTTGACAAGCATCCTGTTTAGCCCTATATGCTTTGTGAAATGACTCTTTTAGGAGTACCAACTCCTTTTTCAACCTATCATTCTCAAACCTTGCATTTCTCAAAAAGGAACACCTTTCCATCCATTTCATTAATAATGGAGGGATACGTACCTGAAACCACTCTAAAAAAATTGGCTTGGTCTGTGTACCTTTAGACTCCACTATTGGCTTAGTAGCACTTTCCTGCAGGTCTTGCTCCAATTCCACAATTTTACTTACATAAGCATTAAGTTCAAACTTTTGCTTATCTCTTTCTTCCTCAAAAGCTTTAAACATCTGCATAAAATTAGCTTTCAATTCTTGAATATGTTTACTCTTCTCAGCCAAATCAATTTTATGCTACTTATACTCCTAATTCCAATGTTGTATATGAAATTGGAGTTGTTCAATTACCTTGTCTTTTTGTTCCACCTGCGTTCTCAACTCTATAATTTCTTGATCCTTTTCATGTAATATTGCAACCTATGCCTTTATGTCTTCTAGCTGTTGGGTAATTTGTGTTTCAGTACTCTGTAACTGCATCTTCAATTCAACAATTTCTACCTCTAATTTCTCCAACCTTTCACTCTGTTGGTTTGAATTTTCTTCTCTTGTGTGAATGGTAGGGGGTGGATTGGAAAATTCCACATCCATATGAAATACATTTTCTTCAGAGCTAGAGACCTTCTCAATATTAACTCCAGTAGACTCAAGAACCCTCTCCAGGAATGGGGAATCAACAATCCTATCAAGATATGGGGAAAGATGCCCCTCAGGTTCATCCTCAATATTTACGAAATGCAGCAACTGAAATTTCTCTTCTTCTCATTCTATTGGAGATGGTGTTCTTTCCTTTTCAACTTTAGGAGATTGTTTGTCCCGTCTCTCTTCCTTACTAATTTCTTCATCACCAAGTTGCTTTTCAGTTTCTAATATTCTTGTTTGAGTCTTGGGCTTCTTCATAGTGGTGCTTCTTGTATCAACAATTGTAGCCCCACTAGACTCGATGGATAGTCTCTTACTTCTCTGTAGAGGAGGGGTTGCTTGAAAAGTAACTTTAGACCGCCTCTTCTTCTTTCGAGGAGGTTCTTCTTCATCTCCTGATGGCACAGTTTTCACACCCCTTGACTATCCTGGGGTTTCTAATACTTCTGTCAAAGTTTCTGGTGCTTCGCCGCTTGGAGCTATTGAGGCTTGTTGGGTTTCAGAGGTACCCAAGGCTTCTAAAGAGGGTTCTTTTGGTAATTGCTCAACTTGCTTGGATGATCCCTTGTCTCAACAGACTTTGTTGGTTCCACTTTTTCAAAATTTTGTAGGAATTTGTGCCACTTCTTCTTTGGTTTCTTGTGAAAGTAATCCTTGCATATCAATTGCACTAGACCATGGTGTTTAAGGGGTCCTGAGCCAACTTTGTATTTTTCTATCAAAGAAATGACTGAATGACTCAAAAATATTGGTAAATTAATTTTATAGGAAGGGTCTTCAATGCCATGGCATAAATTTATGAGTAGACAGAAAGTGAGCCCTACTACTGTGGTTATTTGGACTTCATAGGTGAAATACTTAATTATCCATGCTATGATGGTTCTCCAGGGTTCTAAAATGGACATTCTATCCAACCCTTTATTTTGACTCCTAATGCTTATAGTAATTATAGGCTGAGATTCACCTTCCCTATGGAATAATTCTATCATTTTCTGGTAGGTGATATTGGTAGTTTCATTTAAATCAATGCCCCTATTTTCTAGACCAGAGAGATGAGCAATGAATTTTAGACTTACCCAAAATCATTTGCATAATTTTTCTTGGCTCCTCCCATTCTTCCTTTCTTACTATGCTGCTTGCAAAAATTCTGTAGTTCTTTAACTTATTCAATTGAATGAATTTCAGATAAAGAGGAACACAATTCGATATAACCAATGGAGGAGTAATTACCATCTTACTGGATAATCATGATGGTTTGCATGGGAAAATGAGAAAATATTGTCATACCCAAAGCAATCGGATGATGGCACAAGTTTTGAATTTTTGAAAAAGGGAGTGGTTTCTGCCAGTTAAATTACTTTTATTCAAAATAATTACTAAACTTAAATCAAGAAAATTGTACGCACTTGACATCTTATCATTAAATTGAACATCACTTATCTTTGCTGACGTAATAAGATAGTTACATGATTTGATGAAGGTGGCAGCAGATAATTATGACGTGGATGGGATGGTTATGATGAGAATTATTATGACAAAAAGACTGCCATAATAATTTTATTTATTATGAAAAGATTTTATGTGATAAGGTAAAATGATAGTAAAGGAACAAAGTGCGAGGTGATATTTTGATGAAATGACAATGAGGGCGTGAGACATGAGGAAATTACAAAACTTAAATGAGCCTATACAAAACTTTGGAAAAATCAAAAGACTGGAAAATAGAAGATTTTACAAAAATTAGGAGCATTGTCGGAAGATGTGACCAGGATGGGAGATGAAAAGTTCCAGAACATCGTTGAGGAATGTCATCAGAACAAAAGAACAAAAATTTAAAATTTCTGGAGCATCATCGAAAGATGTAGCCGAAACAACAACCAGAAAATTTTGGAGCATCATTGAAAGATGTCGCCAGGTCAGCAACAAAAACTTTCAGAGCATCTCTGAAAGATGACACTGGGTTAGCAACCGAACAAGTTCCGGAGCATTGTCGAGAGATGCACCCAGATGGAAGAACAAAAAAATTCCAAAGCATCACTGAAAGATGTAGCTAGAATGCAATGAAAATATTTCCAAAGCATCAAGGAAAGATGCACCTAGAAAAGGAGGAAAAATGTGGAATGTTGGTCTTTGGCTTTCCCAAGCATCAACGGATGATGCATTGAAATGCAAGATCAGAATGTGGGCCCCATAAGTCAGTTGTACAAGTTCCAGAGCATCGCAACAACCAAGTCAACAAGTTTCAGAGCATCGCAACAACTGAGCTAACAAGTTCTAGAGCATCATAGCAAGATGCGCTAGAATTTGTGTTTGCTGAAAAATGAAATCCTGCAAAATACAAATTTTTTTTAGCCAAGTCCTCCCAATGAAAAATTCAAAAACAAGGTTCTAAAATGAAATAAATTCACACACACACACTCTTTTTTTTTAGCTTTATTTATGTACAACATTTATTCATTAAGGTAAAAAATTTAAACTATATTGACCCTATCGTAGCAAAGTCAATGAACTGGATTTCTCCCTACATTTCTACCATCTTTGTAAATTATGCTTTATTGACAGGTTTCTAGTAGATACGTAATCATTGTCCATTAACTAGGAGGGTTCAAGTATCACCATCAATGGGTTTCAACTGAACTGATCCATTTGCAAATACCTCAAAAATTTCATATGGCCCAAGCCAATGAGTTCTGAGTTTTCCTTGGTGATCCTTGTATCTAGAATTAAATAGTAATGCCCAATCTCCATTATGGATTTCTCTTTCCTTAATATGTTTATCATGCCAAACTTTGCGTTGCTGTTGGACTAATTCAATTTGATGGATGACATCCAAATGGAGTTCATCCAGTTCACTGAGCTATAAAACCCTTTCTATTTGGGCTCTTTTGAGGTCTATACCTAATTCCATGGCTGTCTTGAGAGTTTGAAGTTTGAATTAAATTGGTAAGAGAGGTTTCTTCCCAAAAACTAACTCATATGGACTATAGCTGGTAGTTGATTTCCATGTGGTGTTGTAAGCCCAAATGGCTTCAGGTAGTTTTCGAGTCGAATCCTTTCTTCCCGATGAAACTATTTTGGTCAAGATATTTTCCAACTCCTTGTTAGTGACTTTGACCTCTCCATTTGCCTGTGGGTGATAAGGTGAAGAATTTTTATGGCTCACCTGAAAATGATAAGTAAAAGCCAACATGACTTTGGACATGAACTGGGGACCCTAATCTATGATGATTGTCTTAGGGGCTCCAAATCTAAGGAAGATTCTGTTATAAAGAAAGTTAGCTACTTGTTCCTCCCTAGCAACTCATAGAGCTTGTACTTCTTCCCACTTAGATAGTCAGTATAGACCAAGATATACTCTTTGCCCTATGATGTAGGGTCTATGGGCCTGATAAAATCCAAACCCAAATTTTCAAATGGTTCAAGGACTACCTGAGGTTGTAGGGGCATTTTGTTTGATGCAGTTGGTCTTCCTACCCTTTGGAATTCATCGCATCTATGTATGTACTTTTTGATATCCTTATGCATGGAAGGCTAATAATATCCTACGCCAAAATTTTTGTGAGTCATCCTTTTGGAAGAATAATGTCCTTTAGAAGGGTCATCATGGCAAGCTCTAAGGTTACTGTAAGTCTCATTGACCCTAACACATCGTCTGAGAATCATATCAGACCCACATCAAAATAAAATTTCGTTAATCCATTTGAAAGGGGCACTTTCCTTAACAAGGTGTTTCTTTTGTTTTGATGTAAATTGAGGTGGTACCTTTGTAGTAGCTAAGTAATTAGCAATATTGACAAACTAAGGGATTTTAGTAGAGACAACAAATAGATTTTCATCTGGAAATTCATCTTGTATCGGAGCATAATCGCTATCATCATTTTTAATTTAGGATAAGAAATCTGCAATGACATTAAACTTCCCTAGTTTGTCAATAATTGTTACATTAAACTCCTGAAGAAGAAGTAACCACCTAATTATCCTCTCATTTACTACAGGTTTATTCATAAGATATCAGATGGCTGAGTGGTTTGTGTATACTATAACCTTATATCCTATGATATAATGGAAAAATTTCTTAATTGCATGGACTACTACCAAGAACTCCTTTGTTGTGGTATAATTTCTTTCTATTGGAGTCAAATTTTTTCTAATAAAGTACGTGGCATACTTCCCTCCATTTTCATCTTCTTGACCCAATACTGCCTTAATAGCATCATCAGATGCATCAACATAGATATGGAACATAATGCTCCAATTAGGCCCATGAAGGACATGAGTAGAAATGAGTTCCTTTTTAATAATTTTGAATGATAATTGACACTCAGGTGTCCAGATAAACTCTACATTTTTCTAAAGAAGGGAAAACATGGGGGCTACAATCTTGCTAAAGTTTTCCATGAATCTTTGGTAGTAACCGACATGCCCTAAGAAGCTTCCGACTTCGGTCTAGGTTTTTTGGGGTTTCAAGTTGTTGTATAACTTCGATTTTCTTAGGATCAACCTTAATCCACTTAGTCAAAATATGGTGTCCCAACACTATTCCTTGTTTTACCATGATTAGACACTTCTCGTGACTTAGGAACAAACAATGATCCTCACATCGCTTCAACACTCTATCCAGATTTTCAAGGGCCTCATCAAAGGTTGAACCATATATAGTGAAATTGTCCATACAAACTTCCACGCATTCATTGACCAGCTCAACAAATATGGCCAGGATAGCTCTTTGAAATGTTGCAGGAGCATTACATAGTCCAAAGGGAAGAACCCGATATGTAAATGTCCCCCAAGGGTAGGTAAAAGTCATCTTATTCTAGTCTTTTGTTGCTACCTGTATCAAGTTATAACCACTAAATCCATCCAAAATGAGAAATATTTCCTCCCAACCGAGTTATCTAGAACCTGGTCTACAAATGGTAGAGGATAATAATCTTTGTGTTTGGATTTATTAAGTTCCCTATGTTCTATGCACACTCTCCACTTCCCATTTTTATTAGGAACTACAACCAAGGGTGATACCCACTTACTGTCAAAAATTGGATAAATAAACCCCACCTATAGGAGTTTCTCAATTTCATTCTTAACGATGTCCTTTAAAGAAGGATTAAGTCTCTGTTGTGGTTGGCGAACATGTCGAACATCCTCAGTATAGATATGATGGGTACACACATTGGGATGTATTCCTCTCATATCTACATAGTCCTAAGAAAAAGCTTTGGATCTATTTACCAGGATATTGAACAATTTGTGTTCTTCCAGCTCAATCAACCAACTATTGATGTTAAAAGATTTTCTTTGGTAGTAGCATAATGGTTTTGGCTCTTGGATGCTTATGTAATAGTATGGATTGACCTCATCAAATTGTTAAGAGGGAAACTATGGGGTATGGTTCTATGGAGTCTGGAAACATCTGCAAAGAAGTGGTATGTTTTTAGAACTAAATTTTCCAACGGACAAGGTAATCTCATGACACTGGCATTACTAAATTTAGTGTGGTCCACGTTAATCAGTTCTCATAAGATCTCCTCTTCATCCCTTGTCTCCTCATCACTTGAATCCATTATAAGATTTTCTAAGTTGTTTTCCAATTCATCCTCTAATTCCTCACCGTGCTATTTGATGACTACCATGGCCAGTGAAGCCAGGTTTTCCTATCCATTAGGGATTTTTGGTTCATCAACCCATACTTTGTTATGCTCAAAATTTTTGGCAGGGGGTACAAAAATAAATGTTTACTGTTAGAACCATGTGAAATGGTCATCCCTCCCTCTCTGTAATCAATTTTAGCTGCTACAATGGCTAGCCATGGTCTTCCCATAATTATTGGATAACTGTCCTTACATGTAAGGGACTAAATCACCTAAAAATCCACTAGATACTCCCATCCATCCACCTTAAGAACATTTTCCAAGATTCCCGTAGGAATAGCTATGGATTGGTTTGCCATTTGTAAGACTATAGTAGTGGGACGTAAATTAGTAAGTACCAATTTTCCCATCACATCAACAATCATTACATTAATGGCCACTCCAAGGTCCACCAAAGTATTAGGTATTGCTACCTCATTCACTGTTACTATTATAAGTGGACTTCTTGGATCATCATACTTTGGAGCAATGGTCTTTCCAGCGAAAAGGTCAGCTAGATAACCATTTATGTGGATAGTTTTTATTCGTTTTGGTTTCCTCCCTAGATTTTTGATACACAACTATTTAATCAATTGGTTTAATTCCAAAATTTCCTTAATTGCCTATAACAAAGGAAATTTGATCTACACTTGTTTAATTTATTAGATCAACGTAGTTTTAGTAGTTGTGGTCATTTCTGGAGTATCTTTCATAATGATCGAAAGGCACTTTAGTTTTTCCTTTAGGAATAGAATCCTTCAAAAGATTAGTTGGAGACTAACTCCCCTCCTCCTAAGGTAAGTCAGAAGCTCCAGCTGAAGATGGTAGGTCAGGTTTGTTTTGCATAGTTTCGAGAGCTTGTTCTAGCGGTATGGGAGTTGCTGTTGTGGGATCAACAGATTTCTAAATTGGTTCATCCAGAATTTCCTCAATAGTTGGTTGTGCAAGCGTCTTCCTAGACCTCAATTCCAAGTTTTCGCAATGTATTGCATTGAGTCTAGTGATATTATCCTATTTTGTAGAATACATAGGAGTATTCTAATGATTGTTCTTTGGATTGGGAATAGGTTGCGCTGGAAGTTGTGGTTGATTAACTTGTTCGTTTGATTGAGGATTCTAGGGAGGTGGCAAGAGATTCTGCTATTGGGTAGGCATCTATTTGGGACCAGTATAAAACTGATTTTGAGGCTAGTTCCATTGAGGAACAAAATTATGAGGATACCACTATTGTTGGTTAGGCCATTGAGAATTTCCCCAAGATTGGTTGGCCCATTCAGGCGATCCCCATGGATAATTTCCCCAACTAGGTGGTGGTGGAGGTGGTGCCTATGGCCAG
This sequence comes from Sequoia sempervirens, assembly GCA_007258455.2. Taxonomy (NCBI): domain Eukaryota; kingdom Viridiplantae; phylum Streptophyta; class Pinopsida; order Cupressales; family Cupressaceae; genus Sequoia; species Sequoia sempervirens. The sequence goes on from VDFB02275703.1 coordinate 10,137, forward strand.
GGTACTGCCCATTGATTGTTATTCCAATTGGTTTGAGGTCTCCAATTTGGGTTTGAGCTTTAGCCATAAGAGAAATGTCCGCCCCTCTGTTGATTTACAAAGCTAACTTCTTCCTTAACCGCAGGTGTTATTTTCTTAAAAGTCCTAATGGCATTGAGAAGCTCTCATTGATCAGTGAGATGATTTTTATCACAAATTGGACAAACATCGATTTTATCAACTCAGTCAAGAGGGAACTCCCTTAGAAAATGTTTATTTTGGCACTTGGGATAGTAAATGGACAAAGTCTCTAGATTTTGCGTTTTGGCCTACATGCCATCCAACATGGTGTTGAGTTGAACAAGAAAGTCAATTTTGAAATTGGCTAATTCCTCACGTAGTTTGCCTATGTCATTGGAACCTTTAAAAAGAGTGGTCTTTTAGACACCTCCTCGAGTACGAGAATTTTTTTGACATAGTTCAGTAATTTCTTCAAGCTCTAGCTGGGACACATCTCCTTTTCCCATTAAATCCAAGCTCCTTCGAGTGTTGTCATCAAGAACCTTAAGAAATAGAGTCTTCAAAATGTCTAAACGACTTATGCTTTCTCTGCCACATTGTTTAGACAAGAAGATAAACCTATTTAGGTAATCCTCTAAACTTTCATCATCATTTTGTCTTATCTTGAATAGTTCTTCCTTCCTGTTGCTAACAATACAATAACTTTGGTACTTTTCTAAAAAGACTAGATGGTACTTTTCTCGTTATCATTCTTATAGTCATATGTCTAACACAATACTTTCAACTCAAATAGAAACTAGTCAAGATCTTCTGAGGATAAACCTCAGAAGGTTGGTAGGAAGGCTGGTGAAATATTCTTCATATTAGTGTCATCATTTGCACTAATAGCAATAGGGTACGTGAACATACATGGTGGTGGCGGGTTGGCAACATTTCTTGAGTCACCCATGATGTTGAAGGGATTAGTATCCTCTTCAAAAGTTTTCTTAGTGGTTTGATCTCTTTCTAGGGTATGTGGGAAGGTCTCAAGTTGACCCTGGTAGATCAATTCCTCAATAAGTTCTTGATTTGAGAATTCTTCCTCCCTACTAGTGGTTGGTACATAGGTTGGGGGAGATTTTGGTATGAATCTTCCATGAGGGCCTCACTTCCTGACTATGAGGAAAAATAATCCAAAGAACTATTTTTGTTCCTAAAGAGGTATTCAAGGTGGCTCCTCCTAACACTAGAAAAAAGAAAATGTCCCCGACAATGGTGCCAAAAAGTGATAGGTTGTCATTAGGTCCCATCTCTTTAGTTAATAAATTCATTAACATATTGACCAGGTAGTGTCTAAAGACTATTTGCAGTAGAAGGATTCTTGACTAACTCTTTGGGAATTTCTAAGTGGTGGAATAACTGAAAACAAACTCTTAAACTAAGGCCGCTATATTAAAAAGTAGGAAAATTGTTTATCTAGAAAGCTTAGAACAACTTGTTATGTCTTGCATAACCACCCCATTTTTATTTGACTAAAATGGGTCCCCCTTTATTTTTGTTTTGTTTTAGTTTTTTGTTTTATGCCTTGGGAGTTGTTCTTTTTCTTCCTTAGGCTTTTCTTCGTTGTTCTGGCGGACTCAGAGTGTTGAATGAAACTTGAATTTGAAAGTTGCTTCAAGTTCTGGGTTGGTTCCAGTTTTGGTTCTGGTTCCACCCATTGTCATTTCTCTTGCTGTTGTGCTTGCGTTTGATCTTGGGATGGCTTCTTCCCCTTGATCCTTTTTTGTTGTTTCTTTCTTCTTTGTTTCTTTGTTTGTTGTTGGAGGCAGAGTCAAAATGAAAATTGAATCTGGAACTTGGAAAAGTTTACGGTTGGGTTATGTTCCACTTCCGCCCATGTTGGGTTTTTCTTGGGTTCAGTTTCCGTTCCAATCCCACTTGCGTTTGGTTTTATCAATTGCTTTGGTTTCTTTGTTGCAGGGCCAAAAGTGAAATGGAATTAGGATCTAGAAATTTTGAAAGTTTTGTTTCTTTGTTTAGTCCTAAGTTTGCGCCCGACCTAGCTTGAGTCTCAAAAATTATTGAATATTTATTTAATGCTCTGACTCCTCCCGACCAAATCCATTAAATGGCATTAAATGCCACTATGCTTGCACGCATGAAACAAATTTTAAACCTCTAATTCATTTTATTATTGCTCATAACCGTGTTTAGATGTGTTCTTGCAACTTTGAGCTACAGGGAATGTGCGAGTTGTAGGTTTGGGATGAAAGCATGCATTCTTGGTCAATTCTTCATCTGATTCAACCTATTGTGGTGCGCTTTGAGGTAGGATTTTTGGGTTTTGTTTTGTTTTCATTCTTCTCATCGTGTTTTCTTTCGTATTGTTTGTTTTGTGTGTTTGTGGAGTTTTCTTCTGCGAATCTTTTCTTGTCTTTCTTTTCCTATTTTTTTCTATGTTGTTTTGGTGCCTTTTTTTGGTTTTTCTTGTTCTTTGTTATCTGTTTTGGTTGTTTAGTCGTTTGTTTCTGTCCCTTTCACATTTGGTGGCTGTTTGTTTTCATCTTGCCCTAGTTTGGTTAGGGTTTTGGTTTGGAAGGATTTAGGGCTTTTAAATTAGTTAAAATAAGCTTATTAATCATTTTGGTTTATTTTCTCATTAATTCTGTGGTTTAATCTAGGGTTGTGATGCCCTAATTTTTGGGAAATCAATGCGTCGTACAAATTAGGGTTTTTGTACGATTGGTCGTTATAGTGTCGTATTTTAGGGCTTCTGAATTTAACTTTGTTTAAATCCTATTTTGAAGTCATCATGACGTCATCTTGACTTGATCCCTCAGTTTCAGGGTAGTTTGAGAATGTGCGTAAATTATTCCACTTTTTAGTGCTTGAATACCGAAATCGGGTTCAGGTCCGAATTAGTCTTTGGATTGTTTACACTAGTTTGGGTTTTTGATTTAGTAATGTTTCCACTCCCGGTCATTTATTTGAATTGAAAGTCTCTTTACTCTTAGTTGGAGCCGAGCTCAGAATGTGGGCTAAACATCGAACTATTGGTTAGGTCCAGATTCAGTTTCCATTCCGACTCTGGTCCTAGTTCCGATCTATTGACAGGGTGATAATTTTGGGTTTTATATTTGGCTTCCTGTGGAACCAGAGCCGAAATGATATGAGAATTTGAAATTAGTGTACATTCTAATGTTTGTCTCCGTTCTGACTCCGATCCTGATTTAGTGTCTATTTTGGTTCCCATTCTGCCAGTGTTTACAAGGAAGTTCCTAAGTTCCTCTTTAGTTCCACCTCCGGTAGGGTTAAGTTTTGGCCAAGTGTAAGGAAATAAAGGGGTATGGAAGGTAAAGTGAAGAATGATAGTTTCTATGCTTTTAAGGGACTGATAAGTGTATTGTTTTGCAGGGATAGAAGATGTTAGGAACCTCAAATGCTACTTCCCAAAGGAGCCAACCGATAGAGAGCTCTAGGAAGGGAGGGAAGTCCAAGAAGATCAAGCCTGAAAACCTTCCTTACACAATGAGATATAAGCATGGGGGTCCTATACCCACTGCTAGCAAGGTGAATTTTGACTTGCAGGATATCACAGACACCAACTTGGGACAATTTAATTTTCAAGACAAAATGGATGAGATTTATATGGAAGAAGTCACAGGGAGGAACATGAGGATTAGACAATCCGGTTTGGCACATGTGGCTCTTTTTCCCATGTCAGTGTAGTGTCTAGAATTGATTCTAACTGTAGCAGATGAATATAACCAAGCTACCAGACAATGCATGGATGCACAGGGAAATGTAATCATTGACTTGACTCCTCAAATGATACAGTATACTTTCAACATGCCTACACCAAAGAATCCAAGATATCTGAATGAAGCAAAGGAATTGGTGGCATTTAATGAACATAAAGAAAGAAACATGTCTCACATAAATAGGAATTGGATGAGGGTAGAGAAGAAGTCTTTGCTAAAACTCCATGATCAACCAAAGAGATCAAAATTCACTCAAGAGATTAGGGATATAATAATGATGCTTTCTAGGGTCTTTGGAAAAAGAGATGCAACTTGCTTCAAGGAATGAATGTTTCCTTTTATCTACACAATCTTAGAGGGCTGTCAACAATTTGATTGGGCCATGATCATATATGAAGCTCTTCATCATCAAATTATAAGGGTGAGGGAGACAAAAACCTTTTTCATGACTTCTTATGTGGTATATTTAGTAGCTAGAAGAGGTATTTTTCTTGGGTTGAATCAAGTTGGAGTCTTGGGGCAAGCTGATAATGAGAAAAGAGTCTCAGATCATTATGATCAACTCACCTTATAAACATAAGAGCTGCACTTCAGAAGGGTTAATGATGCCTTTCTCTATGCTATCATTAATCAATTGACTAGGGATGCAAGGTTCAAATTAACCCAAGATGCTATGAGTTTAATTTCAGAATGGGGGAGCTAGTATATTCAGTATCCCAAGTATACCTATTTTCAGCTATATGGATTTGATGGTCATCCTCACTTGTTTCCCAGGTGCTGCAACAATGGAATTTTTCTTATGGAATTTGTTTATCAAGCCTCGAGGGTAAATTGGAGATTTGGAACAAAGCATAAGGCAGGGTGTCATAAATTTTTGTTAAAGTTAGGGGATTATGGTTGTGCACATATTGTAGCATCCAAGGTGATTAATGATGAATTAACTAACTTGAAGTTGGGGTTGTATATAGCTAGAAAGCACTTTGATCCAAAGCATAAGATGCAAGATCTACTCCCCACTATTTTTGAAAAACATTTCAATATCCTTGAGGATTTTTGGGTAGATCTCCAAGATGGTTATGATCTAAGGAAAAAGAATTATGAGAGATTGCCACTTGTCTTAATGGTTGAATTTGGTGTTAAAGAAGATGTTTATGATACCTTGGTAGATGATGGAGTTACTTTGGATCCAAACTATGATGCTGAGAAAATTGGAACAAAGAACCTAGATCCAATAAATTGGGATGAGGAGGAAACAATCGATATCAAACAAATTGCTAGGCTAGTTTTAGATAGGAGTATTCAGTGGGTTAATATCAGGATTAAAGAGCTTGCATCCCAAGCCTCCAAGAAGAAGAAACCTACTCAGTATCAAAGGAGCAAGATAAAGACAACACCAAAAGAACAACTAGAATTCTTTCCCCCTACTTCAGAAGAAGAGCCACACCCTGCATTGCTTGCTCAAGAAGGATTAGAAGAGATGGAAGGGGAAGGTGATGCCATAAATGAAGAGGAAGTTGCCCCTCATGTTGGAGTGGAGGCTACATCTCAATATGTGGATCCAACCATTGTTACTGAAGGAGAAGACTTTACACTAGCCCCTGCATTTCCACAAGCTGTTGAGGGATTACCAGTTGCAATTTTGACAGAGGAGTTTGAGTTGAAAGGTAAGGAGGCCGAGATGGAAATTCATGAAATAGATATATATTCGAAGGTTACCCTTTCAGATAAATAATTTAAAGGTGATGATAAAGAAATGGAGGAGGTAGGTAGTGAACATGTACTCACTCTTGAGGACCAATATAAATTATTTGAAGAGACCACCAAAGCTGCTAAGGAAAAGACATTAGAAGAGGTTGCTACTGCCAAGCTATAGGTTGAAGTTGCTGCTAAGAAATAAGAGGAGGAGATTGCTAAGGCCAAGGTTGCAGAGTTACCAAGGGTTCAAAAGGAGAAAGAAGACCTCTTACTATAGAAAAAGGAGCAGGAGATAAAGATGAAAGCAAAACATGATAAGTTGGTTCTACTTCAAAAGATTCATGATTTGGAGGAGGAAAAAATGAGGTAAAAAAGGGAAAGGAAGGCTTTGGAAGCCAAATTTAAAATGATTGAGGAAACCCAGAGAAAGAAAGCTGAAGATGAGTGTTTGCTTAGGGAGAAAGAAGGAAAGGAAGTAGAAAAATGTGAAGAAGAAGCTAAGAAGCTCCAATATCACATAGCAAGGTTGGAGAAGCAAAAGCAATAAATGTATGAAGAAAAGAAGTTGCAAGATGAGAAGGATAAGGCAAAGAGGGAGAAACAACAGGAGGTTGAATCACAACCTAGGACTGGAATATGGCAACCCCTGTCTCCAACTACTTCATCCTCTACACAATTAGTGACTCCATTTTCTCCTCCAACTTGGTTAAAGTTGGATCTTAAGAAGAGACTGATGGTGCAACCCCAACCCTTGGATTGGGAAGACATGATGAAGACAATAGAAAAAGAGAGGCCAAAAAAGAAGGCAATAATTCTTCATTCCACTAAGTTGACAAATGCTGGTGAGTTGGTGGTGGAGTGTTCCATTCCCTTGGTAGAGAAGGACAAAGAGGATATGCAATTGGTTGATTACCAATTGGGATCAGTAAATTTGGGAAGGCCAACTAGGAACCAACAAATGAATTTAATTGATATAGTACCCTCTTCCACTAAGTGAAGAATGATCAAGGATAAACAAAAGAATGATGAGCTTAAGGGTCAGTTGGATCAACTGCATAAGTTCCTTAAAGATATTTCCATGGCAGGCAGTCAACAAGTTGAAATGCCTAATGCTCCTATATTGTTAAGTTAGAGGGAAGCAGAGGACTTGATCCAAATGAGGGAAAAGGCTAACATGTTCGACAAATGGATTGAGCAGTTGAACAAGGAGGTTGATGAAACTCTGCAAGAAGGCTTTAGGACTCATAAGAAGGTAATGCAATTACTTGAGGAGGTTGGTAGTTATGTTGTTGCTTTAGAGGGTGGAGAAGAGCAAGGAAGAGGATACTTACAGAAGATAAGGGAAATTCTTAAACTTTCAAAGCAAGTACTAGTTGAGCAATCAATATTAGAAAAGGGTAATGAAGAGTTTCTGGAGAAAACTCAAAGTATCATAAGATTTAAATATTCTTTTATTTATCAACAAAAGGACCTCTTACGATAGATAGAGAAGGATTTGAATGAACAAGTAGATGAAGTGGAGGCATCGATTGCTATTATTGCTAATGTGGACATGCACGTGGAAAAGGCTATATCTCTGGAGGGACTAAAAGAAAAGTGGACTGGCCAGTTTTAGGAGTTGATGCAAAAAGGAGATGATGATGAGGGACTGATCTTAAATAAATTCATTAATGTTAGGTTGGAAGTGATGGTGGCAAGGAGAGAGTTAAGGAAGATGAAGGATATTCATGAAATAGTTGCTGCTGAGGTGAGAACAGTAAAGTTTTAGGACAACTAGCTTGATGGTCTAGATATTGTGACAATTCAATAGGTATTCAACGCTTATGATGAGTACATTCAAGAGTAGGGTGCAAAGGATGGATTCACATAACTTCTTTACAACTGGCACCTTAAAATAGGGTCAAACAAGCAATTGCTCCTCCTTTCTAGTAGTCAAAGGATAATATCAAGCTCCATATTTCTTGTGGGATTCCACTCCTTCTTTGCTGAACTTTTGGATGATGACAAGTTCCTAGTTAGGGGAAAAAATGATGTAGCAGTGTTTATCTTTGTGTTGGATCACTTTCCTCTAGGAATGGATTTCCTAGTTTCTAGCTCTTGGGTCTTATCTAGTTATTGAATCAAAGACTATAAGGATATACAAGTATGACATTGTAAAGGTCAACTAATTGAAGTTAGATTGGCCACCTTAGAATTTTTATAGTGTTCTAGTTTTTCAGATTTTCTGTAAGATACAATTGATACAATTTTACTTAAGTTATGCAATTTAGGTTCATGTTTTCATAGTTTTAATGATAATGCCAGTGATAATGGTAATATACATGCCAGTGGATTTTGCTGAGCATAAGTGGTTCTTATTTGGTGAAAATAAATAGAAGAATCTAGATTTTAAACCTTTCCATTGAGTTGTCTATGAATATTGATTTACTTATATCTATTGATCTTCTATTTTTTTTAATGATTGTATGTGTTTTAAGATATTGGGAATGGAATTTGTTGTGAATGGTTGAAGTAATGGAATTTAACACTATGAATGCATGTGATAGCATGGTTTATACTATGGATTGCATCGTGAAATTGTTTAGTAAGTTGATTGAATACATGTCTAGATGTGAGTAGATTAATATTTGTGTTTTACTATTCTATGGCCTTGATTTATCTTTTTCTATTTCTTTAAAACCCCAAAATATTAGATTTAGTTATGAATTTTAGTTTGTATCCTTCATACCATTAGGCCCCTTGCACATTATAGCCACATTGACCACTATGTGAAATAGAAAGCATTTTGAACCAACATCACGAACCTTGGGAGGTGATCAGTTTAATTAATGATTTTCTTTTTAGGAGATGTGAGATACTTGTGTCTTACCTGCATGTTGTGTGTCAACTTGGCATATCAACAGAACTGGCGCTAGGAGGGACCAAAAGAGAAAACTGGATAGAATTGGGTCCTTCTCACTAGAGAGGTTCCATAGAGTTCTTCAATCAACCGGGAATCCACCACCTTTGACTGAACTCAAAACCCCAACGAGGCACAAGACTCTAAAGGTGACCATTCCATCACCCTTGTCAGCTCCACTCATTCCACTGAGTTTTTCATCCATACCTCAGTTGGTATTAGTGAATCCACCACCAAATTCACCTTAGTTATCCTTACAACCAATTTAGCCCATTCCTCAACAATCGGTTCAACCCATCCAACAACTGGCTCAACCACCTCCACCACCACCACCGATGGCATTTTTTTGTGAATAATCCCTCTCCATTTGGGACTATTCCTTTAGGCATTCATGATATGCCCAAGAACCTTGAGGGGTTATGTCCCAAATACATTCATGGGGAATCAAGGAGTGCTGAGGAGCACATACAATATTTTAAGGATGCTTGTACTAGAGCCCAAGTAGCTCACCATGACGTGGTCTGTAGGTTGTTCCCTTATTCCTTAGGGGATATGGCATATAACTGGTATCTAAATCTACCACAAGGTTCTATTTTGAGTTAGATTGATCTGGAGAATGCTTTTATCAATCAGTTCAGGGTTTATGTGGACCCAACCATTTTGTTCCATCAATTTGCTACCATATGGAAGGAACCACATGAATCACTACCCTTTTTTAATACAAGGTTTCAAAGAATATATAGAAGGTTACAAGACCCCTATCTAATTGTTGAGAACAGTAACATTTAGGCATATTTTAGAGCTATAGACCCTTTGCTTGGCATGTTTCTACAAAGGACTTATCAGCCAACGAATATTGATTCTTTGTCCAAAGTTTATCATCTAGCCATCAAGTTGCAACAACATACTAGCTCTCATCCAAGGAATTTGGGAGGAGGTTTTCCTCCTATGGGGTATCAAATGCCTAACCCGACCCCTTTATTCAATACTATCCTAGGGATGTCTCCTTCCCATTATGGGCCTGTGTCTAAGTTGCAGACTCAATCTCCTATTCCATTTTTTGTTAAATGGAGCTCCTGATCCCTCTCAACAACCACAGGGTCATCATAATTCACACAATTATCATAATCAAGCTGGAGTTCCCAATCTTATTGGAAAACCACCTGTCATTAAGAATTCTGAGAGTGAATGGATAGTTCAACTTACAAATGAGGTAGAGAACCTAAAGAAAACTTTGTTTCAAGTCACTAATGACATGGCCCAGCTTAAATTGAACCCCTCTGTGAACCAAGGTTCAAATTATTCTCATCAAGATAATTATGCTAATCAGGGTAATTACTCTAATTAGAATAGTAATCAGGGTAATTATTAGAATAATAATAACCATAACTAGAGGAATTATCAGGGTAAAATTTTTTCCAATCAGGGCTACCAAAATCAAAACAGGGGATATAACCAGAGGCCTAATAATAACAAACAGTGGAACACAAGTCCAAATAATGGTGGGTTTTCTCACAATTATCAAGCTAATGAGAACAAGCCACATACTAAAAATGTGGCTAACCTCATTTTTATGACTAATTGGTGCAGGTTGCATGATACTACAACTGATTTTGAGGTAAATTGTCCTGAAATGGAGAAGGTTGAGAAAATTCCATAGGCAGATGCCCAAACGTTCTAGGGGAATTCAAATAAAGGAGGTGGCTCAGTGGATATAGCAGTGGCTTATGACCTCTTTGAGGAAGATCCTTTATTCCCAATGCAAAATGAGAATGAACCAGAGGAAGATGTGTATGATGCTCAAAACTTCCAGATAAAGGGGGACATTTTCTGAGGAACCAAAATAAGGGTCCATTCACTACATCAGCAACACCCAACCACATGGTGCCTCCAAATCAAAGTGCTGATAACAACCCTCCTCCACGGAAGGGTCCACTTGAATTCCCCAGTAAAGGTAATTCATCTAGTGTTTCCAAGTATAATGTAAATCATAGCACAAAATTTGATATTGTTTTTGAGATGCAAAAACAAAAAACGTCTCTATCATATTTTGATATTCTAAGATGGTGCCCTTCCCAACGAGACATAGTGATGAAAGATTTGGAGGAAGTAGACAAATAAAAAGGGAAGACCAAGGTGGCACTAGTTGTAGAAATGAACACATATTTGTTAAAAAACAAGGTAGGGACTCCACCGTTTCTCCTAAGTTTAAGAATTTGTGGGAAGAATATGCACAATTGTATATTAGATTCAAGGGCTTCTGGCAATGTTATGCCATTTTTTGTATGTAAAAAGTTAGGATTAAACCTTGTCCAAAAAAACAAGAATTTCATCCAAATTGATAAAATAGAAGTCAACATAGTTGGAGAATTAAGAAACGTGCATGTGCACGTTGGGTCTGATCCTAGGATTCAAACTAATATGGATATTCAAGTAGCAGACATTCCTGAAACTTATGGTATGCTCCTAAGTAGGGATCTAATGAAGAGTATTGGGGGATATATCTCCCTTGATTTCTAACATATGTGGCTACTGTGGAGGGGAAAACCTACACAAATTAGGATTGAGAGTGAACTTCACCTCAAACATATCATTACTGAGTATGACTGCCCCAATGAGGTGGCTTATTTTGAAACTGAGATAGGGGTTTATAAAAGAGAGGAGATTATGACTCTTTCAGTCCTTGATTCTGATGACTTGTCACTAGAATTACCTGACCCTATGATTAGTATTAACCAGCAGGTATTGATTAGGAAACTGCAATAGGATCAACTAGTCTTAAGGGAAGATATTGACTTGTGGAGTCTTCTACTCCCAAATCGATGTAGGGTGCACTACCAGAATCATTTTGAATTAACATGTCAACCCTACATTAGTGTTCTAAATCATGTTTTTCAAATTGAAGAAGCTGGCCCAAGTCACCTTGAGGCCATTTCAGGTCAATTTCCATTTGAAGCCAAAAATGAAACAATGTTAACTAGGGATAACACCCCTTTAGAGGAAGTCATTCTTAAAACTGAATTGACCCCGGTCCTAGTGCCATACCAACATAGTTATACTGAACAACCTTAGGGATTGTTTGATGCCGCTACAGTTACCGGTATACCAATACCCAAGGGGTTGATCAAAGTCACAGTTAACTATTAGAAAAACATCCAAGGATTACATATTGCACCTAAGCCAAAATTGGATATTATACTTGATGAACCTATTGAACACCCACTCCCAATATCTGATACAAAGAATCAGTTGACCTCACCTACTGTTCACCTTAGCCAAACACCTGCGATAAGTTCAAAGAAACCAACCCCAAATCATAATCAATTATGGACCCTCAAATTTGATGGATCTAAATCTAAAATAGGGTGTGGTGCTGGGATTGAATTAACCAACCCGAAAGGGAAATTTTTTTTTGCTTCCTACAGGCTACAGTTTGGATGCACTAATAATGTAGCAGAATATGAAGCATTGGCTAGGGGACTGATGTTCGTGCATCAGAAGAAGGTTACTGCCTTGATGGTTAAAGGTGATTCAGAAGTGATCATTAAGCAAGTACACAACCAATACACATGCCATAATAAAAGGCTGGCGGCTTACATAAATTGGGTGTGGAATGTGATTGAAGACTTTGATGATTTCGGATTAGTTTAATCCCTAGAGAGGAGAATCAAATAGCTGACTCATTAGTTGTTGCCGCAAGTACCCTGAGCCTATGCAAAGCTCCAAGCTAAGGAGATTCTTGGTAGAATTGATATCTACCCCAGCTGTTCTGGATAATGTCAGGAATTTTCAAGTTTTTGACGATGATTGGCATATTCTTTCTTTTCTAGCAAGTTCCAATGTTTTCAAAGGGAAGATTATTGATGAGTCTAATAGGGATCAAGGGGACTGGAACCTCGAAGAATGTGATACAAAAGGTGTCCTCAATTTAAAAAGTAATAACATTCCCAAGGGAATGGTGGCCTTAGAAAGGATTTTTGATTTAGATCCAAGGGCTCGGGAAAAGATACCAATGGAAGATAGGGGAGGAGAATATGAAACTATTAACTTAGCTGATTCTGGCCCTGAAAAGAATGTCTACATAGGGAAGGCTTGCCCTGAAGCAATTATAGAAGATATATTGAAAGTGCTGAAGAGAGACTTTGCTGCGATAGCTTGGGGGTATGAAGATCTGAAAACATTTGATACCTCTGTGATAACCCATACTATTCCTCTGAAGCCAGAAGCTAAGCCATTATGACAGAAGTAGTGTCCTGTCAATGCCTTGATCAAACCACTGATCTTCAAAGAAGTCCAGAAGTTTCTATTTGCGAGAATAATCTTCCTTGTGCGACATTCAACATGGGTGGCTAACTTGGTTCCTGTTCGTAAAATGAATGGGGAGATTAGATTATGTGTGGATTTCAGGAATCTTAACAGAGCTTCAGAAAAAGATAACTATCCACTCCCTTCTCTTGACGAATTCTTACAAACTGTCAATGGGTCTCAAATGATGTCATTCCTAGATGGTTATTCTGAGTATAATCAAGTACTCATTAATTATGAAGACAAAATGAAGACAACCTTCACTACTAAGTGGGGAACATTTTCCTATAGGAGGATACCATTTGGTTTGATAAACACTGGAGCAACCTTTCAACATGCAATGGACGTGGCATTTAAGGATTTAATAGGTAAGTGTATCATTATTTATATGGATGACCTGACAGTATTTTCTAAGGATAGACTAAACCATGCTGCAGACTTGGCTAAATTTCTTGAAAGGTGTATCAGATATGGTGTCTCTTTGAGTCCTAAAAAGTGTGTGTTTGGGGTTTCCAAAGGGAAACTTTTAGGACATATAATCTCAGAAAGAGAGATATCAATAGATCAAGACCGAGTTGAATCTATTCTGAAGTTAACCATGCCTGGGAGTAAGGAGATGATATCTTTCTTAGAAAGATTAACTTTGTAAGGAAGTTTATCACAGGGTTTGCAGAAATTGTTAAACCTTTGAACGAGATGATGAAGAAAGATGCCAAAATAGAGTGGAGTAATGAGGCAAAGGCTGATTTTTCTCAGATTAAGTAATGAATTTCGAAGGAACCAGTCCTCACTAGTCCTGATTACTTGAAACCTTTTTATATCTACTCTTTTACTTCTAAAAATTCATGTGCAGTTGTATTGATGCAACGAAAAAGTGAAGGAGACGAAAGGCCAATCACCTTCATGAGCTCTCCATTTAAAAATGCTGAGGTTAGGTACCCACCCATTGAAAAGAAAGATTTTACATTGGTTTGAGCTGTCAAGAAATTCAGGCATTACATCCTTTGGAGCCAGGTTATTGCTGTGGTTCCAGATGCTGCTGTAAAATCCCTACTTATGCAGAGCGAGCTGGGAGAATGAAGGGGGAAATGGATGGCTATTTTGCAAGAGTTTGATCTAGAGATTCATCCTATGAAATTTGTTCGAGGTCAAGGCTTGTATAAAGCAATGGAAGATGTTGGTAGAAACATTACTTGTCATTAGTATACAACAGAGTCCTTCTCTAATGACCCATGGTATGTTGATATTATTTACTTCATGCTCAATAATAGGTGTCCAAATGGAATGAATGGAACTCAGAGGAGGGCACTGAGGATGAAAAGTTCTCATTATATGCTCAAGGGAGGATTTTTGTACAAAAATAAATTTGAGGGTGTTTATTTACGTTGCCTTGATCAACAAGAAGCTAAACACACAATTGTTGAATTTCATGGAAAACATGACACAGGTCATGGTTCTGCAGATTCTTTAGCACATCAGATCCTTATATCTAGTTATTATTGGCCATGTGTGTTTAAGGATACCCACAAACATGTAAGGACATGCCATACATGTCAAACTTCTGCATCAAGAGAACGCAATCCAACCATACCATTGCAGCTAGTTTATGAGGTGAGGCCATTTTCCCAATGGGAACTTGATTTTATTGGGGTAATTAACCCAAATTCTTCTACAGGGCATAAATTCATATTTAATGGCACTGATTACTGCACGAGATGGATGAAGGCTATACCTTGTAAGAATAGTACCACAGAGGTAGTAATCAATTTTCTTACTGAGTGCATCATGACCAGGTTTGGAATACCCTTCACACTGGTATGTGATAACGGCCTTGCCTTTTCCTCCGTTGAATTCATTTCATGGGCTTATGATCACAAGATTGTTTTAAAATATTATTCAAACTATTATCCACAGGGAAATGGGGTTGAAAAATCTACCAATAAGAATCTTCTGGAAGTAATCAAGAAATTGTTAGAGAGTAATCCTAGAGACTGGCACACCTAGTTGAGATTTTCCTTATGGGCATATAGGACTAGGATCAAGGCTGCTTTGAAGACTTCACCTTTTAAGCTAGTGTATGGTGAAGAACCTGTATTTCTTATTCACTTGCAAATACCTATCCTGAAATTTATGCAGGAGTTTTATTCTAGTGATGATAGGATTGAGGTAAGGTTAGCTAGCTTGCTAAAAATAGAAGAGTAGAGAGATGCTTGCAGTAGTTCTTTAAACACTAGGCTATTGTCAAACGTTGGTTTGATAAAAGAGCTAAAGTCAAAGCTAATGTTGATTTACTTATATCTATTGATCTACTGTTTTGTTTAATGAGTGTGTGTTTTAAGATATTGGGAATGGAATTTTTTGTGAATGGTTGAAGTAATGGAATTTAGCACTATGAATGTATGTGATAGCATGGTTTATACTATGGATTGCATCGTGACATGGTTTAGTAAGTTGATGTAACACTCATTATATGAATACATGTCTGGATGTGAGTAGATTGATATTTGTGTTTTACTGTTCTATGGCGTTGATTTATATTTTTCTATTTCTTTAAAACCCCCAAATCTTAGATTTAGTTATGAATTTCAGTTTGTATCCTTCATACCAGCAAGCCCCTTGCACATTATAGCCACATTGACCACTGTGTGAAATAGAAAGCATTATGAACCAACATCATAGACCTTGGGAGGTGATTAGTTTAATTACTGATTGTCTTTTTCAGGAGAGGTGAGATACTTGTGTCTTACCTACATGTTGTGTGTCAAATTGGCATATCAACACAACTTAAGCTAGAAAGCATGAAATTATGAATCTACAAAGCATAAAAACTAAACTACAAAGCATGGAAATAATTAAGCTAAGAAGCATGTAAATTGCTGAGGATGCAAAACTCATAAAGAAACTAGAAAACATCTAATTTATCAAAAGTGGCAATCTCAACAACTAACAAAAAACTAATTTAACAGTTTGAAATTAACAGAAAAAATAGGTGCTTTGGAACTTCAAACAATAGAACTTTTAAAGACTACAAACTTAACTACAACCTGCAGCATTAATCTAATAGAATGACACATATGAAAGTAAACTAACTTCTAATTATTATCTTCCAAATAAAAGTAACATAATTGAAAGTTAAGTACTTATCTATCTAATCTATGGTCCCTCGAGTGGCCAGCTCGTGGGTGCTTCTACTTCTAACTCAGATCAGAGTCACTAATAAATTCAAACTACTCCATTCAACAGAACTCCATTCACATTACTCAAAATTTCCAAAGATAGCGTGCAAAGGTCATTTTATTCATAGTAAAAGTATGGCTCATGAAAACAGATTAACAACATAACGATATCCTTCTGTTATTGTCATCTTCAACAGTTTACATATTTATAAAAAGAAACTAACAAAATTCCTAAATTTTAGTTGGTAGCCATTACCACTGAAAAAGTCTTCAACTACTAAAGAAACTAATGGACTTTAAATTCCATAACACAAAACATTTAAAGTCTCAGAATGAGCCATAAAGTATTTAAAACAGAAATAGCAGTGGTTACAGAAACTCAGTACATCATGAATCTTCCTAAAGTTCTAGCGCCCAAACTTCTAGCACCTCTCTTCAACCGTTTCAAGGTTTGTGTGGAATTCCTTTGACTGCATGATGACCGACTAGGGTAATTACTTGTACAATCTTGAAAACTAAACCATTAAGTCAACACAATGTTAGCTTATTTCGATTAATTCCAAGAAGTAAAGATTGTACTCTTTTTCACAAAAAAAAACAACTATTTATCCTAAAGATAATTAATTGGTGAGGTAAGGATGGATAAAGGAGGAAAGGTGAAGTATTTAGGCTATTATGTTGATGAGATTATTTTTACCTCATCACGTATTATAAATCTATGCTTTGTTCATAAATAGGTATGTGTTCAAGACTATGTTGGTGAAGCATTCTGTGGCATTCATATTTGAAGAAAAATGAATATGCTTTTGTTTCCTGTAAATTAGTATTGAAAGTGAATATGCTTCTTTTTATTTGTAAATTAGCATCTATCACTCTATTGTATTAAGTTTTGCATATTTAATTTTACAACATGATTTGTCAAAGCAAGTTTTGTCTCTAAAAATCCAGACTAGCATGGGAAACAATAACTCATTTTTCAACTATTTTATTAGCCTTGGCTAACTAGGACAACTATCCATTACCCAACATGAAATCCATGATATAAAAGGTAACTGGTTGTGAACTCTTATCTATGATGGATGGTTTCTCAGGTTCTACCAAAGTGAAGGTTAAGAAGTTCAAGTAGTACAAGACTACATTTACCACTCCTTGAGGCACATATGTGTATGCCAAAATGCAATTTGGCCTAACAAATGTGGGTGCCACTTTTCAAAGGGCTATGAATGTAGCCTTTTTTGACTTCATAGATATCTTCCTAGCAGTGTATTAGGATGACTTAACAACATATAGTAAGAAGGAAGAAGATCACTGCATGCACTTAGAGAAGATATTTGCGATAGCAATTGAGCATGTTATATCCTTAAACCCTAAGAAATATGATTTTGGAGTAAAGGAAGGAAAATTTCTTGGGCACATTGTTTCTAAAGAAGGGATAAGAATTGATCTTGAATGTGTGGTTGTAATTGATCAAACCCCATAGCCAAAGAATGTTAAAGGTATCCAATCTTCAGACAAATCAATTTTTTGAGAAGATTTGTCACCAATATTGTAGAGACCACTCATCCCATTTCTAAAATGTTAAAGAAAGGTGAGAAGATTGTTTGGAGTGAGGAGCCAAGTAAATGATTTCAGAACATCAAGCAAGCAATCAAAGAGGCTCCAGTTCTGAAGTCTCCAAATTTTTCTAAACCACTTCAATTTTTTTTTGCTTCATTCCATACAATTGTTACAAAAAAATGATGAATGTTTTGAATAGCCAATTGCATTTTTCAACAAGTCATTACAAACTGCAAAGCTAAAGTGTGACATGATAGAGGAACAAGCATATGCATTGGTCAAGGCAATAAAAGCTTCAGGACATATCTTGTGGGGGCTACAATTATTGATTATGTTCCCAATACTATAGTCAAAGACATTTTTACCCAACAAGAGGTTACAGGAAGGAGATGCAAATGGATCAATAGGATCCAAGGATTTAATATTGATGTCTAAATCACCAAGTTGGTAAGAGGCCAAGGTTTGGCTAAATTGATGGTTCAAACAAATTTGGAAGCCAATCAAATCAACCAATTTGAGTGTGTTGATTTATATCCCATTCGGGATATGCAAACATGTGGCTAGTATAGGCATATTTTTCACTACTTGCAAACTATGCAATGTCCAAAGGGACTAATAGATTATGAGAAAATAACTTTTAAGTTGTAAGCAATCAAATATGTGCTTGTTGATAATGAAATATGGTGGAGAAGCCCATATGGAGTCCTATTAAAATGTGTTGATAGTAAGAAGGCATTGAAAGTTTTAAAATAGATGCATAGTGGAGTGTGTGGAGGCCACTACATGGAAAAGATAACTGCACACAAGGTTTAAAGAGCAGGTTTCTGGTGGCCCACCATGTTCAAGGATGACCATAAGCTGGTGAAAACATGTGACACATGCCAAAGATTCTCTAGAAAGCTTAAATTTCCAAGAAATCTACCATTGAGACCTATTTCAGTCCCAACACCCTTTCAATAATGGGGTATTGATTTCATAGGGGAGATCTCAGAAAAATACAGTGGAGGATAGTCATAGATTCTTGTTGCCATTGATTATTTTACAAAGTGGGTAGAGGCAATCCCCACCAATAAAACAACAAGCAAGGTGATTACTAATTTCCTATTGAATAATATCTTGATTAGATTTGGAGTGCCAGAAAAAATTGTTTCAGATAACATAATGTGCTTCAGATCAGATGAGTTTAGAAATTTTTGTGATAAATATGGAATCCAAATATCATATTCTTCTCCATACCACTTGCAAGGAAATGACCAAGCTGAATCAAGCAATAAAAGATGAATATTGCTTGATGAAGATCATCAAGAGGCTGATAGGAAAAAATAAGAAGGCCCGGGTCTCCAAATTGAAATTAGTACTCTAGGAAAATAGGGTTATAGTCAAGAAGGCCACAAGGTATTCTCCATTTGGTTTGGTATATGACATAGATGCAAGGCTACCACAAAACAATCTGATGAAGATGTACAAGTTTGTGCAAGAATATGATGAAGAAATTTGTGATGACATGCAACACAAGATTAATGCTCTAATGGGAATGGATGAGATGAGGAGAGAAGCTCAAAAGAAGAATGCAAAGTTGCAGCTGCAAGTAAAGAATTTGTATGACAAAAAGGCTTCTCTGAGAAAGTTTGAGGTTAGGAGTATGGATATGCCAGGGCTCAAGATAAGGGAAAACATGGGAAATTTGATGCTTTATGGTTGGGCCCTTACTTGGTCAGTAATACTCATGGTGAACATTCATATTTCCTCCAAACTTTAACAGGTGAATTTCTTGAACTGTCAATACATGGACAGTTCTTGAAAACATACTTTTCATAAGTATGATCTTCTCCATGTACACTATATTTTATGTAATTTTTTGTATATAGGTTTGGTGTGCTTTTCTTTTGGTCTAGTTTTGTTTGCCTTGTTCGGGCTTGCTTTCTGGTTTTTGGTTCTCTATGCTAGTTTTCTTCACCAAGAGATATCTAGAATCTCACCATGCCTGCAAGAGGCATGCATCCCTAATCAGAGCCACTGGTGGAACCCTTCAAAAAAATTATGTTCCCCTAATTTTCAGTCCATCTTTGGCTAGTTTTATTGATGATTGTCCATTGGTTAAGGTTTATGCTTTAGGGTTTAGGGTTTATCAACCTTTCATGTGAAACCTTAGTCCCTTGTTCCCTTTTGGTCTAATTTTTCATTGACCTGTCATATTTGGTTCCTGGTCTTTCAAGTCATTACTTGAATTATCAAACCCATGTGTTGACCGACCCCTTAATGCTTAGGGTTATCAATTTGTCCCTTCACATGATAACCTTTTATTTTTGTCTAAGGATTTTATTTCAACTATGGTCGAAGGTTGTGAAGTATTTCCCTTATTATCCTATGCTTGGTCTATTCCTTAGGTTTTATTATGTCTTATTTATTCACATTACCTAGGCGACCCCCTTTTTAGAACAACTTATAGGCATGCACAAAATTTCCTTCACTTAAGTTGTGTTCATTGTGTGCTCCATGTGCATCACACTTTTCTTCCATCCCACTAGCCTCATATTTGTGATTTATGATGCCTTATATTCCTTCACATCACATGTTGCCTTCATATCACTCAAGTGCTAACACCTACTAAATTCCTTTGCGTAATGAGTGATACCTTTGTTAATCATTTGCATCATTCTATACTTTCACATCGCTACTTACTTTTGCACTGCTAGATTCATAAAAATGAGGTGCAATTCCTTCTATTTCCTTTGCATCAGAAAGCCTCCTTTGTATTGCTTATTGTCTCATAATCATCATTCTCAAATTGGTGATGTGCAATACATAGTTAATTCTAATGCATCGCTTGAGCCCTTCACATCGCAGTTAGGCCATTATTTGCTAGCCTTCCAAATGTGATATGTGATACACTCATTGATCTCATAAAGTGGACATGCATCCTATTCTTATGTCATCACTCCTCCTTTCACATTGCTAATATGCATTCCTTGCTCAACACCGAGGAGTGATGTGCAATGGAAGTATTTTTAAAGATACTTCATCGCTTCTCTTCGGTACATCATGGTTATGAGCTTGAAAGGTGATTCCTAATGCATGATACACGATGGAAGGATAGAAGATATGCTATTGAATATTCCTTCCATCATGAGGAATCTTCACATCATGGTTATATTAAGATGATCTCAGAGCTGATGTGCGATGTGTGATGATCTAAGGCTTGGAGTTGGTGGTAAGTTTTAAAGAAAATACATGGCAACATCTTAGAGTATTGCACCAATTGTTCACATCACGATTCATGATGAGGTACCAAAAGGAAGCAGAGATATGTGAAGAGCATGGATCATCATTGATCATGTTTTAAAACAAATTGATCAACGGTGGAAGTTTAAACATGAACGACTAAGTGTCAGAGAACTCTTGTTCACTCATGTGAGCCATCTCTAATCATTAATGGCATGTCCTCTTGTTTTTGAAGATAATAAAGAGCCAAATTATGATTTTTGGCACTGTATTTGCAAGAATTTGAAGGTGAGCACGAAGAGGAGAACTCATACAAGAAAATTTAGAGAGCAAAAAACTAGGGTTCCTGGGTAAGTCGGTTCTTCTACTCCTTTGTGCTGAATTTCCAATAGGGGTATAATTCAAAGGAAAAACTAGTATTTATAAAGGGTATTATGATCTAGGGTTTTACAATTTTTGTTTTAAATTATAAAATGTAAATTCTAGGCCCTAATTTTTTTTAGATGGAATACCAGAAGGATCAGTTGTAAAATTCATAGTTGATCTCTGCAAAGTAACACCCTAGCGAAGGGTGTTATGATCTAGGGTTTTTACAATTTCTATTTTGAATTGTAAAAGGTAAATTCTAGGCCTTAGTTTGTTTTAGACGAAAGAGCAGTAGGATTATTTACAAAATTCATAGCTGAACCTTGCAAAGTAACACCCTAGCTTTTAAATTTCAAATTTGTAAAAACCTAACTCTATTAAAACTTCTAAAATGATTCAAACCAATGAGCCATCTAAGGCAAAGGCTAGGCCTAAAAGGGAAAAATTTAAAGATGTAAAATAGAAGCCACAAGCCTCAAAAGCATCAGAAAAGAAAAAGGGGGTTAAAAGAGACTTTTCCCATTTTACGGAGGATGAACTGAAAGAATTATTTCCTAGTGCAAAGCCAATGGGAAAATATCTATAGGAGAAGGTGTGTTGATAGACCACTTGAAAGATTTGGAAAGAGGAATTGGAGAGGTTGTAGTGCCACAAAGTGAATAGGAAATATTCTTGTATGCTTTCAATCATAGACTTGCAAAGCGGCCAACATGTTATTCATGGACCTGTGACCTCGGGAAGCTTATTGTTCCCAATGTGTTTGTGGAGGTTGAATTGATACAAGAGATAGCTAAATGCTATGATCCCCAGGATAGGGTTATCAAAAGCATCAATCGAACCCCATTGCTAGACATTTCTAGGAGTCAGATAGTAGAAGTTTTCAAATTAAATTATTTTGCAACTATTGCAATTAATTTTGGTGTATTGTATCAAGAATATGGGAGAGATAAATATGCATACATGAGACATGTGCTACCAAGGCACATAAGAACATATCAGAACAAAAGGGATGTGTGATTTTAACCTAAAGAGGTGGAGCCATTTGATTGTGATGAGTTTGAGGATTATTTCAAGAATACTAACTTAGGTTTGTGTCAAGTCCTTGGAAGAAGATATTAAGTGAAGATGAATGTTCCTTTGATGGTCATGGCCATGGATATCCAGGAAAAACATTCCAAAAAAGGTTTTGATTATGCAACCTACATTGTAGAGGAGATCCACAAGCAGTGAATAGGGATAAAGGATACAAAACCCCCTATTTTTCTCACATTATTCATTGCTAATGCATATGTTATTATGGATTGGCTGCAAGGCCTAGAGAAATTTCATGAGATTAAGAGAAATGGATAAATAAGACAATGAGCTACCTCTACAAATGTGGACTCACATTTGGGATCAAAATTTCCCTCTCCAATTATGCTGCCTTCTGTAATGGTTTCAAATTTAGTGTTTTGGAGCATTTGGGTTTGAAACTTGTGTACAAGATTTCTAGGGGCATTAAGGAAATTCTAAGGCCATTGGAGTTCAAGGAGAATACCAAGCATGATCATAACTGGGGTGATTGATATTTTCATTCCAATTACACTGTGATCAAGGTTTATGGAGCCTTAGTGCAGCCCCATCGTTTACCAATTTAAATTTCTGACAGGTTAGCATTCATGGAGATAATGTGGCAACCTGATGCCATGGATAAAGAACATTTTAGGAATGCTAGAAATGGGTCTCTTATATCTCCCCAATGTGCTTTTTCTTATTTTATGGTCACATCAAAAGAGAGCCTTGATAAATTTAGCACTGTGTTAAGCAACTACAAAATGAAAATGGAGTGAGTGAGAAATTGTGATCCAAAAGGGTTCACTGATAAGGAGAGAAAAGCTAGAAGATCTGGTTTCTATCACCACTTTCTCTATGTATACACCTTAAAATGGTCTGGATAATCTAATTAATTAAATACAAGTTATTTAATTAATAATCTCTTTTAATTCATCTACTTATAAATAAATTCTAAATTTATTTATATAGTTAAATTTCTTAAATTCTTCCTATGTTAAATCATTTTCTTCATTACTTAATTAAATAAACAAATTTAACTAATTTGTTTTATTTGATTAATTCCCTCCCTCTAAATTTGAATTTTTAAGTTGGAATTTAGTCACATTTCTACATAATTCTCTAACCTCCTTTCACCTCATCATCCACCTCACCATATATCTCATGAATTTAAATATTTCTAATTTTTAAATGGGAATTTCCATCAACAAACTTCTAAAAAAATTGAGACACATGACTTCCTCTTCCATTTGATTCTCTTCTACACTTGGCAAAATGTTTTACTAAAGGGAACACTCTCCATGATTCTCTCCAACTTCTTCATCCTCCACCATCGGTTCCTCCAGATCAAATCCAGACCATTGCTTGCTGACACATCATTTTATGCCATGGAAAATCTATAAAAGTAGCCTCATTCTACAAAAAATTCATCCCAACCTTGAGCAATCTTACTATGCAAAAATTTACTTTGAGCATTTGAGAGCATTTAGCATTTAGCAATTAGAAGCATATTAGTTTAGTATCATGGCTTTATCAATAGCTGCATATTAGTTTTTGTAGTTTCATTATATTATCACCATAACATAGCTTACACCTTCATATAGCATCATTATCCTTATCACTCATTAGTATCACATAGCAATCAATCATATAGGAACATATTTATTGCATTTCCAACATCTCGTTCTTTAGGTTGTCATTCTAATAGTCATAGTGCATATGCAAATCTGAGAGCCATTATGATTTAATGAATCCCTGAAGATAGAGAACAATGGGACAAATTTAGAGAGTTTATCTGTTTCAATTAGATTAGATTGTGTTTGAATTCTCTAATATGATGTCTCATTGGTGTGTTGTTTAGCTTAATTGCATTCACATATTTCACACACACATTTTTTGGCACCCACTGTGGGGCTCTATCCCCGTTTTTAATAATTTATGGAAAGTGTGCTTACAAATCTGGATGTGAATTTCTTTTGGCATGACCGTGAGTTCTTTTGGCACATATGAAACATCTTCTGGTGCATCCGGTTCCTATTACGGTGCATCCAAAGCATCTTTCGGTGCATCCAGTTCATACTTTAGCGCATTAGGGGGTTCTTTAAGCTCATTTAGTTGTTATTTCAGTGCATTTAGTTGATCTTTTAGCACATTCAATAGTTTTTCTAGCACACATGTGGAATCTTTTAGCACATCTAGTTGTTGTTCTGATGCATCTCGCTTTGTTTGCAAATTTTTCAAATTTTGGAAACTAATTGATATCTTTATGTTTTGTAGTTGTTTTAAATGCTGTCAGAGACTTTGCTAGAACTATTGAACACTACCAAAGACAATTTATCTGAAACTACTAATGGTGTTTTCTAGGGGTTGGAGTTATTTTTGTTTCTTTTGATTAAATTAGGAACCTAGCTTAATTAAGAGAAAAATGAACACCATGTCTACTGTGATTGTAGAGTGGTAGGCATATTCTCTCCCCTTAACTAGGTGACCAAAAAGCTAGACCCATTCTTTTCATTTTTTTTACATCCTTAGAGGGTCTGTCGTAGTGGGAAAAAGTACTCACCCTACGAGAAAAACCCAAACTAGGAACAAGCTAAAGCCAAGCCATTTCCACCCAGTATATAAGTGTGGATACTTGAGGAAATTTCAAGTATCATGAGGGGTTATACCGACAAGATGGGAAACAATGGTCACTTGTCGTATGTGTAATCTCTACCGAATGGATGCCCATATTAAGACCTTATTGTGATAGCAAGCCAAAATCCCATTCTATTTGCTAGTGCATGAGGTCTAACCTTTGAAGCCGTCCCATATTTTTTTGGCTTTTAGTAGAGATGAAAAGTATGCCATGGGAGTTTCATGGGTACTGAAGCTTGGCTGACCTGAGAAGTGAGTGTCATGGAGGGGAGCCAGTGTGGTCAAGCTTCTAATCATCCACTAAAAGTAGGCACAGCTGGAGTAAAATCCAAGTGGGAATCTAGTGAATATTGTCATGGCCAACCTTAGGAATTGTCCTTGTTTGATATGTCTTACATGTGTGTTTTAAAAAAAACTTCAAACGAAAACCACACATAGAAATTTGCAAACCTTGATTCAAAAGAACATCCACTAAAACAATCAATTCCCTAGCTGAAAGACAAGAAGAAAAAAATAAAACTTTCAAAACCATGACATCCCCCAGTTTAGCACATCCATTGAATGTTCTAGCGCATATACACCATTTTCTAATGTATTCACTTGCTTTTCCAGTGCATAAATCCCATTATGTTGTGCATTCGGCCCATATTTTAGCACATCCCTTCCATCTTTTAGCACATTTAGTCCATTCTCTAGCGCATATAGTCCCTTTTATAGAGCATCTAACCCATTTTATGACACATTTATTCCATCTTCCAACACATTTGCAGATCCTCTTAGCACATTTACCTGATAGCCCAATAGAGAATACCAAGTTGAATCACATCTAGGGGTAGTCTAGCGCATCATTGGCTTTCTTTAGTGCATCTAACCCATTATATGGCACATCTGAGTCATTTTCTGGTGCATGTAACCCATCTTTTAGCACATTTAGTCCATTCTTTAGTGCATTTGATCCATTGTCTAGCACATTGAATCCATTTTTTGGCACATCTAGGGGACAATTTAGTGCATCCAGACCATATTTTAGTGCATTCATTCAATCCTTTAGTGCATCCATGCCCTGTTTTAGCGCATCCAATAAATTTAAAACCAGAGAGAAAAAATTACTATCTGTCTGAAAATTAAACTCACATACAGGGATCCTTGTTAGAATAAAATTATTCCTTAGTCCCAACAGTGTCTTAAACTTGATGAAAATAGTCTTTACAAGTGAAAGTGTTCAAACTAAACTAAGATCTACCATCTTAAAGTGCCTAAACATCCATCACACCTCTAATTATTAAGCTAATTTTCATCATCAGGATTTATCATCCTTCATCGCGAAACAACGCTATATAATAAGATTTAACTTAGTCTCATCAATAGAATTTGTCATTCTATTTGACTTAGTTATTATCCTTGTCACTCTTCCAAATAAAGATCAAAATTTAGTGAAAACTATAACACTTGTATGCCTGTTATAACAAGATTACAAAGACAAAAACTCAAGGAAAAAGAAGCAGAGACTTAGAAAACCATGGCTGAAGCTGAAGAAAATCCATTTCATAGATTCCACCAACTTGAAGGTGATGAAATAACTGGGGAAGACATCCAAACTGCTCAAAAAGATCCTAACTTCCACAAATTCATGGAGAAAGTTTTTTTTAATGCTAGCTAAACAATGTGTCAAATTTCCTAATGACTTTGATGTTAGTCAACTGAAAGGAGCACCTAAAAGAACTGAAACTGACCCCCCAAATATAGATCTAGTGGCCGCCCTAACTAATCAAATGAAAAATCTGCAACAACTTCAAGACATGCAAAGAGGAACCACAAAAAGATACTTGATACAAGACATCTGCCCATATCCTTTTGATCAAACAACAAACATGATTCCTTTTCCTAAGCATTGTGAATTCCCAAACTATGAGAAATATAATGGCAAAACTAATCCTATAGATCGTATGAGGGAATTTGAAACCATGAGCTTAGAGTTTGCACATGAAGAGACTTATTTGATGAGATTGTTTCCACGAAGTTTAGGTGGACAATGTATGTAATGGTTCTCTAAATTACCACTAGGTATCAAATCCTTTGAAGAGTTGGTTAACAAATTCATCACTCAGTACTCCTACAACATCAAACACAAGATTACCATGAACGACCTTTACAATATAAAACAAAAAAAGTGTGAATCATTCCTTATATTTTTGAAAAAATGGAGAAGGTTGTTTGCAAGGTATGCTCGTCCCATACCTGAAAAAGAAAATATGGAAATCTTCATTGAAAATATAAATGATGAGATGACCTATAGACTTGAATTGAAATGCCCACCTAACTTTGAAAAGATGATTGAAAATGGAATTAAAATTGAAGAAGCTTTGGTCAAAAGAGGGGTATTAAAAATCTACAATGAAGGAAACAACTCAGCCAACTCCTCTAATTATCACAAAAACAATGATAAAACAAAGTTTTGGCAAAGAATTAAAAACATTGGTAACAATGATGCTGCAGCTAAAACACAAAATACCAAACCAGTACTTAACTTGACATTAGCTGCTACCAAGACCAATCAAAACAATTCCTAAAACACCAATCAAAATGCCAATCAAAACATCCATCAAAACAATGCTGAATCTAAACCACCATCATATCAAAAACCATCAAATTGAAGAAGATTCACACCTTTGGGACAGTCAGTTGAATCAACATTGAAAGAGCTTCTTGCAGCCAACCTTATAACATTATAAGAGCCACAAGATTGGGAACCAAGAGTTAAACCATCTTGGTGGAATGATGCATACTATTGTGATTTTCATCGAAACAAGGGACACAAAATGAATGATTGCATGCAGTTGTAACATTTGATACAAGATTTAATTGATAAAAAAACAATATTTGTTGAAGGACCTCAGAACAATAACGATCACAAAGCATTCAAAAATCCTTTTCCAAATTATGAAAAAGGAGAATCTTCTTTTGCAAACAACAAAGGTAAAAATGTGAATTACGTTTATGACACCACTATTCTTCATATTTCTGTAGTTGAAGATAAGACTAATGGCATTGAAATTAACAATGAACAAGACATTGTTGCAGATCATCAAACTAATGATATTGTCACAACTGAAAATCAACTCCATGACATTGACACTAATCAAATCAACGACATCATTCCAATAAATCTAATCACAAACATTGCTGCAAATGATAATCAGATTAATGCCATTAAAATAAGAGAAAAACAAGATCATCAACTAGTCAATGCAACCACAAGGGGGTAGGCCAAAGTAATATTGAAAGGAGCTACATCTAAGACACCTGTTGTCCCTTCAACTCAGTACAACATAGTTGACCAATTGCAAAAAATCCTAGCTCAAATATCCATATTGGAACTGTTGAAAATTTCACTAGCTCACAAGGAGATTTTGGAACAAGGTATAGTAGCCACCATAGTACCAAATAATTTGAAAGTTTTCCAATTTCAAGCTATGGTGGGACACTTGATCACACCTCATTTCCTATCATTTTTAGAACATGATGATGTATCACTCACCCATCCACATAATGCTTCCCTTCACATTAAGGTTTTAATTCACAAACACCAGGTAAAATGTGTCTAATAGATGGCAAAGTGGGGCTAAATATTTGCACTTTAAAACTCATCCGTGCACTTGGTTACTCTAAAAAATTCCATTGATGCTAGAAGAAAGATCACAATAAAATCCTATGATGATGAAGAGAGATCCTCCCAAGGATTGATTGTGTTACCAATTCAAGTGGGGCCAGTTGTAAAAGATATAATTTTCCAAGTATTATACAAGGAGTTGACATACAATATACTATTGGGACGTCCTTGGATTCATGAAATGCAAGCTGTGCAGTCAATGTATCACCAGTGCTTGAAATTTCCTTTCAATAGTCAAGAAGTCACCATTTCAGTGTACTTCAATAATCCTCAATATTGTAATACACTCAAAATAGTCCAAGATACTTTTGTGCCTGCTAATAGAGAAACTCAAACTCCTAGTTCATCAAAAAATGAAAGACAACTAAATTCTTTGTCAAAATGGGTTGAGAAAAAGGTGCAGTCAAAAGATAAAGGTATCAATGATCCTACTTCATCAAGCAACAGAAGTCAATTAAATTTTTCGTCTAATTAGCCTAAGGAAAAGGTTCAGTCAAGAGACAAAGGCGTTGTTGATTCTACTCCATCCAATCATGAAATCCAATTAAACTACCTATCAAAATAGTTTGCAAAGATCCAAATGAAAGAAAAAGATATGGGTGAATATTCAATGGAACAATCCTTGTGTCTCTCACAGTTGCTACCATCTCCAAGATCATATGGGAAACCATCAATATCAAGACAACCATCGCAACTTATCACACTTTTTGACAAAAAAATTTGTCAAAGAAGGAACTCTAGTGGATGAATTTGAAAAACAATATGGTAAAGGGAAAACAATCTTAGAAAAGATGGGGTATGAAGGACAAGGACCTATCGAAAAAAGGAAAGAAGGCATTGTAGAACCAATCCAACCTCTCACAATTCATCCAAAAGACAAGAAATGGCTGGGATATAAAGAAGAGACAAAAGAAGAAGCAACTCAGAGGGTTGTTGAGTGAATCCTACAACTACAAGCTAGTAATGACTATGAAACTAACTCAAATGAATATGATTGGGACTCGCTATTTGAAGAGTCTTGTCATGATAAAGAAATTTATGTGATACAAAGGTATGCACCAATACATACAAAGGGACAAATCTTAGGGTCTCGATTTCTTGAATTAGGATCACAACATATCGATGACTCCATTGAGGATGATCAAACTCTGAGCGAGATAGATAATTTAGAGGAGAGTTACCTTCTAGACCTTGACATTGCTATCAAACAACTTGAAGACATCGCCATCAGGACCCTTACTGCCTTTGACCTTAGCTAATCCGATGATTCCTTACCTCTAGTACATCCTAAACTCATAGACTGGGACCAAACTGAGCCTCTCAATGTCTCCATCTTTTCAAATGATGATGCCATTGTCAACTTCCTTTGTTATGATAATCCCAAAATAGATTCCACCATTGAATTTCATAATGAAGCTTCCAGCCAGGGGAGTGCCAAATCTCTCAGCTGTAAAATGAATAATACTAGAAATAGATATGATGGTGAAAACCATTTAACGACAATGTTAGATCAAGAAAAAGTAAAAATAAAGAGCACATCCAACGGTGAAAACCTCTCTGAGGCACCAAAGGATGGGAGATTTAACACTCTTCTTGAACACTATCATGAAAGATCATTAGCATTGGTTGAGCCAACACAATCTATCAACATTTACATAGTAGAAAAAGTAAAGACCCTACATCTGGCAACATCCATGACAGAATAGGAAAAGCCCGAGTTCACCAAGTTCTTTAAGGAAAGACAAATCAAATTTGCTTGGTCCTACACTGATATGCCAGGCATAGATCTAGACTTGATAATGCATCATTTATCTTTACCATCTAGAGTGAAACCTGTGAAGCAATAACTAAGGAAAATGCATCCCCATATTGCCTTATTGGTAAAAGCAGAATTGAAGAAATTTTTAGACGCATGATTCATCTGATTGATTGATTATGCTAAGTGGATTTCTAACATTGTACCTATCTCTAAAAAAAATGGCATCATCAGGATATGTACTGATTTTAGAGATCTCAACAAGGCATGTCCCAAGGATGATTTTCCTTTGCCCAACATTGTCATCATTGTAGACTTGACAACAGGACATGCCATGGTATCACTAATGGATGGATTTTCTAGTTACAATCAAATCAAAATAGCACCAGAAGATCAAGAGAAAATGACATTCACATGTCCATGGGGAAAATTTTGCTTGAACTTCATGCCTTTAAGTTTGAAGAATGTGGGAGCCACTTACCAGCTAGAACTAACCACCATCTTCCATGACATGATGCACACCTTTATGGAGGATTATGTGGACAACCTATTGGAAAAATCATATACTAGAGAGGGACATCTTGAAATCTTAGATAAAATATTTACTCGTTTGAAAAAATTTAATGTGAGATTAAACCCAAAGAAGTGTGTGTTTGGAGTGACCTCAACAAAATTATTGGGATATATAGTCTCAAAAAAAGGAATCGAAGTGGATCATGCCAAAGTCAAGGCCATCATGGATATGTCACCTCCCAAGAACATTAGTCATTTGTGATCCTTACAGGGACAATTCCAATCTATCAGGAGGTTCATTGCATAATTGGTAGGTAAAACTCATCCTTTTAATCACTTACTACATAAAAATGTTTCCTTCAAATGGGATGAAAAATGTGAAGCAACATTCAATCAACTTAAATAGTATCTGATGTCTCCACCCATACTTGTGCCACCAACAAAAGGAAATCCATTATTACTCTACATAGCAACAATTGAGGTTTCTTTAGGCACTTTGTTAGCATAGGAAAATGCTACAGGAAAAGAAAGGGCTATTTATTATATCAACCGAACATTGAACAACTATGAAATCAACTACACCTTCAGTGAAAAAGCTTGCTTGGTGGTAGTATTTGTTACTCAGCAACTGCGAAATTACATGTTAACTCATACTGTTAAACTCATAGCTAAAATTGATCCACTAAAGTGTCTGGTCAACAAAGCTAATTGAACAAAAAGAATAGCCAAATGGGTAATGATTTTGAGCGAGTTTGACATCTAGTATGTAGATCGAAGGGCCATCAAAGGTCAAGTGATAGCTAATTAGTTAGATGTAGCACCACTCCAAGATGATCATCCAATGCATATTGAGTTTCCTGATGCAAACATCCTTACCATCACACCACAACAATGGATGCTATATTTTGATGGGTCTTACACGCAACACGGGTTAGGTGTTGGAATCCTATTTGTCACACCTCAAGGACATACCGTCCTGAAGTGTTATAGGCTCATGTTTCCTTGCATAAATAATGTGGCTGAGTATGAGGCATTAATCATTAGCATCAAAGTAGTAGTCAAATGGAAGATCACACAGCTGTAGGTCTATGGAGATTCACAACTAGTCATTAATTAGGTGAGTAATTACTATAAGACAAAGGATGATAAGTTGATGCCGTATAAGAAAATGGTTGATGATTTAAAAAAGTACTTTGTTGAAATTAAATTTGAACAGATTCCTAGAGCTAATAACAAAGTTGCTGATGCAATGGCAATAATCACTTCTCTTCTTTAGATTCTAGAGAAACAAAGCCGTTATGAGTTTATCATTGAACAAGTGTTTAATCTTGCCTATGATAACCTTGAATCCCAAGTCATATGCCACCTAGTTGATGTTGAATCCTCAATTTATGGAAAGAACTATAATTGAGAGATAACACCCTTCCACCCAATCTTTCCTGAAACCAAAAATGAAACTTCATCCACCAAGTCGCACGACATACCCTGATTGCCGAAAAAAATTATCGTCGAGGTCTTGATGGTATTCTCCTTCATTGTCTAGAACATAATGAATCTGAAATGACCTTACGCAAGGTTCATGAAGGTATCTATGGAACTCATTCAAGTGGACTAACTCTCACTAAGAAACTCCTACATTTGGGGTATTACTGGCCGAATATGGAGAAGGATTCTTTTCAATTTGTTAAGAAATGCAAAAAGTGTTAGATTCATGGTAACCTCATACATGCACCAGCATAGGAACTGCAATCGTTCACATCAACATGGCCTTTTTGTCAGTGGGGATTGGATCTTGTAGGTAAAATTCACCCGTCTTCATCCAATGGACACAAATTTATCATCATAGCCACAAAGTATTTTATAAAGTAGATTGAAGCCATACCCCTAACCATAATCACAAGAAAAAAAATTGCATCCTTCATCCTAAATTACATCATCTGTCACTACAACATTCCTTAGTTCATTGTCACTGACAATGGTAGACCTTTCAAGAATCGGGACGTCCAAGAACTTTGTGAAAGGTTTCATATCCAACACTAATTTTCCACACCATAATACCCTCAAGGAAATGGCCAAGCAAAGGCCTCAAACAAAACTATTTTGAAAATCTTAAAGAAAACTTTTCAACGATGTTGGATGTGATTGGCACATTCAACAAAACCCTGCTTTGTGGGCTTACAAAACTAGTATCCACACACCTATAGGAGCCACACCATATGCTCTTGTATATGGATTAGAGGCCATTTTACCTATTGAGGTTGAGCTACCATCACTTCGTGTATCACTAAAGGGGATCATTTTAGATGAGGATTATCGAGTGTCTAGACTTCATAAGTTAGAACTGCTGGATGAACGTCATCAACAAGCTATGGATCATTTGAAAGCCTATCAAAAAAGGATGTCTAGAAGTTACAATCATAGATTAAAACCAAGAATTTTTCAATTTTGTGACTTGGTCTTAAAAGAAAATCCTCAAAATCAACAGGATCAAGAGAAGAAGGGGAAATTTGAACCAAACTAGCTAGGTCCCTTTGTCATCATATCAGTCTATGGATTTGGAGCCTATCAACTGTCTATGCCTAAAGGGATTTTTTTCATGAACCTATCAACAATATTCATCTCAAGAAGTTCTATACCTATTTCATCTAGTGCACGGTAAAAGTCTTGAAAAGAAAGTGAAAAAGTGAAAAAATCAAAAAAATCATAAAATCTAAAAAAGTGCAATAAAAACAAGTAGTGAAAACCTGACAATAGGCGCTATTTGTGATAGAATAACTTTCCCATCTATTTTGTGCATTGTGTTGACTTTCACTTTCACCATCATTCTGATTTTCATTGAAAATCTCATGTACATATTCTGGCATTGCGGTCATGTCTCACCCTGGCTTGGGGGAAAAATCTTGAACTCATTGGGGGCAATAAAATTTGAGCTTAAACAAACAGAAAAAACAATAGTATGACAACATAGCAATCACAATGATCAGAATGCAAATCAACATTGAACATCAATCATCAAACTTTACACATCAACCATCCACATCAAACAACAAAATCAATCAATCGAAAACAAATCTAAGTGGATGATGTTCTTCTGAATCATGGGTTTATTGCTTTAGCATGAATGTTCAATTGTTGTACTTTGATTTTTGTTATCAATTCTTTGGATCAAGGATGTCTTGAACTAGAGAAGCTAGGATAGAGTATGATATTTTCTTTGTCCGCTGTCTATGAGTTGATCATTATTACTATGTGAATTGTCACAGGATGTGCTCTATAACGTATCACTGATGATATTCTGGATTTGCATAGGAAAATGATAAATCTTGTTTGTTTATGCAAGAAATGCTCTGGTCATCTCGGTTCAATTATACCTAGATGCTTGTGTTAACTTGTTATGTCAAAAATCATGGAAGTAGTACTCAAGTCATCATGGTCTAATTATACCATTAATGCTTGTACTTACTTAAAGGCTCAATGATGATAAAAGCATGAAAAATTGACTGTTATGATGACAACATTTGCATCTTTAGATTTGCATGGTTAGATTAGATTGCATCCATATTAGTTTTGCATCTATATTTATAGATTTTCCAAGGCTAGATTTTTTTAAAAATGATGCTATCTCCATCATTAATGGATTGAGTATACTTGACATTAACAAAAACATATCATTCTCCTATAGTTGCATAATCATTTTCATGTCATACATATGTTAGAAGATATTATCATAAGATTCATTCATCCATGCATCAAATAATATATTTACATCAGGAAAATCCAAAAATAAAGTGCATCACATCTCATTTGCATAATTAAATCCATCTCATGTCATAAACACACCAAAATGGCAATGAATCACAATCGGAGTATACATCATTAAATGTCTCAAATATATCAAGGATCATCATATGGATATGTGTTGCTAGCCTCAAACATTGTCGGCCCTGTACCACCTATGACACCACTTGATGGCCCTGTACCTAGATCTCTGCATAGTGGTGGCCCTATAACACCCCTGTTGGTAGTCCTAGAATAATTGTGGGCATTGGTAGACTGAGCATAGCTGACCCAACGCTCTGGAGGCACTACCTCATGATATCGTACCCTGTAGTACTCTACCTCTCGGGTGACTTATGTAACGTCTTGTAGCATCTTTGTTGTGGTGGTATCCTCATCCACTCTTTGTAGTCTCTTTTCCAATCCCTCTGCCTGCTTGCACTAGTGTCTTAGGCTATCTCACTTTGCTGTCAGAGTGGTAATATGCACCTATTCCTGGGTCTGTGTCTATAGCAAATCTTGTACCTGTGCTAACTAACCTTGCAATGTATGCATTTGAACTTGTAATGCAACTATTTGTGTCTACTACTGCTATGAGGGCAACCAAATCTACACATGCTACTGTGTTGCAACCATAGGGATTACCTCTTTTGAGGCACTCTAAGATCTAACACATGCCTGCCACCGTCACCTCCACCATCACCTCCATCCCCATCTCCTCCATCTCCCCCATCTCCATCTCCACCACCATCTCCATTTCCATCACCTCTTTCATCGTTGCTCTCATCCTCCTCCTCATCATCTCCCCCACCTCTCCTTTGTCTCAGTGCCCTATCATCATCATCCAGTCATCTAGAATAGATAACCATGGGAAGGGATGCACAAAGAAGTAATGGGAATAATCCTTTGAACATGGAGCCTCAATAATCTCTGGGTGGTACTCCTAGATAACTAGCTGTAATCCCTGGTACTCTTGGCACACTGCATCATAAGGTAAAGTGGTCCCCACTTTGGTATGTCTATCCATCTCCGTGGATAATGAGCAACTCCATGTGGCATACCCTGTACTATACCATACTGTCAGAGAACCCTCATCAACAAAAATCTCTTGATAATGAACGAAGTCCTCCCAATCAAGTATCTGGATGTACACTCATAGTCAAGGTATGGCCTCCAGGTCACTCTATCAAGATCATCTAGCACTCACCTCCAGTACTCCAATTTTACCAGCTTATGTTGGACAAATGGACCTGTGTAACCATGAACATATGACCAACCAACTAGACATTGTCTATCTGCAACCAACTGTGTGATAGCTATGTGCTCCCACACCCATATCTGTATCAATGTCACTCTAGTAGATAAACTAGATGCTCTGAGGTACACCACCTGGTGAAGATCGTGGTAAAAATGGGAAATCATTTAGGATCCCCATGCATATCTGGTCCCTTGCGTAATCATCTTCTCCAATATATGACCCCATTTGACTGAGAGTCCCTTTGACCTGCGGTTGGGACATAGAAATCCTTCAATGAATCCAACGAGAACAAATGGCAGTGTCGCATATGCATTGAACATCTCACGCTATGGAATCTCATAACCACAAATTTGGTCATCCTTGAAAACCCGCCGTAGTGCATTTGTACCTCCCTGCTTCATCGTATCATATACAACCAGGTCTCCAACAATGAGAATCCTCAAATTCTAGTAGATGTCCTCTGATGTCACTGTCATCTCACAGGTGGCCAAGTGAAATGTGTTATCAAGAGTCCCCTATTAATCCTAATTTGGGGCATATCTATCAATGAGGCCAATCGACATCATCCAATCACATCTAGCTTAGCTTACACCAGATGTGGAATCAAATCCCAGGTCCTCAGGAAATGCTCTTGTGACATGAGAATTTTTGAAGGCTCCTATCATCATAACAATTCACAAATAAAAAATCTTCTCAATCAATCAACATCAATTAGGCTATCAGTCTAATAAGCTCTGATGGGATTTCAATCACATCTCGTGAGCACATATCATTGATCCTCACCAATCATGAGGTCAATCATCATCAATCTATCATTGAGGTCAATCATCATCACTCTATCATTGATCCTCACATATCGTGAAGTCAATCATCATCGTCCTATCATTTATTCTCACCTATCAGAAGGTAAATCATTGTCTAATCTATCAACATCATCAAACATCATTAAATTAAAGGTTGATGCAATCGAAAATAATCAAAATTAGGGAGTTTACTAAAATTTATATCATTTTGGATTAGATGCCCTAAAATAGTGTCTCAAGTGCTAAAAACATGGATGCACTAGAGAATTCTATCAATGTTCCATAACAAGGTTTCTATGCACTATTCTACCATATGCATTATATTGTTGACTCAATGCGCTAAAAAATCTAACCTATGCGCTAAAAGACTAGATGCGCCAAAATAGGCACCCGATGTGCTACATCAGAGCCTGAATGCACTAAAACATAAAAATTCGAATTTAAACGTGAAAAACATGTGAAAAATACTTGACACAAATTATGAGGAGGTTTTTTGGGGTACGTATCGAAGGTCCATATGTTGCTGGATGGTTGTGGCATCACACTCGCTCGAATTGGTGGGTTGCATAGGGGATCACCATCTTGCCAAAATATGCTCAAAATCACTCACTCACACCAAATTTTCAAAATGAAAATGAACCAAAAGAGTTAAAATCCACATCCTTTCACCTTTTAAAGGGGAAATTGAGTGGTAATTAAGTGGGATTGATTTAATTTCTTTTAAGGGGCTTAATTCATCAATTCATCGCTTGACAGGTTCAACATTACTTTTTGGGGGATAAATTGTTGACGCACCATAAAA
The DNA here is from genome assembly GCA_007258455.2 of Sequoia sempervirens. NCBI lineage: Eukaryota > Viridiplantae > Streptophyta > Pinopsida > Cupressales > Cupressaceae > Sequoia > Sequoia sempervirens. The sequence goes on from VDFB02275703.1 coordinate 47,363, forward strand.
TGTGAAAATAATCATCAAATCATAATTTTTTTGAAAATTTCAAAAGATCCTAAATTTTTTACAAATTCATCGATTTATCTCCTGAGGGGGCATATATCTGTCATCACTTGAAAATCAGTGTTTGGGGCATGTCAAATTTTTTTGTCAACACTAGCAACAAATTTTTCTTTGAAGCAATGTGTAAACACATCACTTCAAAGAGGGGAAAATGTATACACTGAAAAATGGTTTGGATAATATAATTAATTCAATACAAGTTATTTAATTAATAAACTCTTTTAATTCATCTAATTATAAATTAATTCTAAATTTATTTATATAGTTCACTTTCTTAAATTTTTCCTATCTTAAATCATTTTCTTCATGACTTAATTAAATAAAAAAGTTTAACTAATTTGTTTTATTTGATTAATTCCCTCCCACTAAATTTGAATTTTTAAATTGGAATTTAGTCACATTTCTACATAATTCTATAACCTCCTTCCACCTCATCATCCACCTCACTATATGTCTTATGAATTTAAATATTCCTAATTTTTAAATGAGAATTTCCATCAACAGACCTCTAACAAGATTTGAGACACATGGCTTCCTCTTCCATTTGATTCTCTTCTACACTTGGTAGAATGTTTTACTAAAGGGAACACTCTCCATGATTCTCTCCAACTTCTTCATCCTCCACCGTCGGTTCCTCCAGATCAAATCTAGACCATTGCTTGCTGCCACATCATTTTATGCCTTGGAAAATCTATAAAAGCAGCCTCATTCTATAACAAATGCATCCCAACTTTGAGAAATCTTACTCTGCAAAAATTTACTTTGAGAATTTGAGAGCATTTATCATTTAGCAATTAGCAATTAGAAGCATATTAGTTTAGTATTATGGCTTTATCAATAGCTGCATATTAGTTTATGTAGTTTCATTACATTATCATCATAGCATAGCTTGCACCTTCATACAACATCATTATCCTTATCACTCATTAGTATCACATAGCAATCAATCGTATAGGAACATATTTACTACATTTCCAACATCTCGTTCATTAGGTTGTCATTCTAACAGTCATAGTGCATATGCAAATCTGAGAGCCATTAGGATTTAATGAATCCTCAAAGATAGAGAACAATGGGATGGATTTAGAGAGTTTATCTATTTCAATTAGATTAAATTATGTTTGAATTATCTAATATAATGTCTCATTGGTGTGTTTTTTAGCTTAATTGCATTCACATATTACAACACACACACACACACTCTATACTAAAGATATCATTAGAAATTTTCCCTTGGATGTTTCTGTTGGTGAAAGGAAAAGGCACTAGATTAAAATGTGTGGTATTAAGGAAAAAATAGTGAAAGAAAATTCATTCTATTTCATCCCTTATTTTGAAACTAAAGATTCCTATAAGAAGGATACGAAAATGACAGATGCATATAGGGATGGTACTTTTGTTGACAAGGTTAAGGAGGTTGAGGAGAAAGCTAAATTTTCCAAAAGGGAGCCTGATGCAAGAATAAAGATCCAACCAACTTAATCAAAATCTTATGGCACCCAAATGTATCCATTGGAAGGACCAGTTGCTAATCCTTTGGTTGATTATTCAATGGACACCAAGGGAGGTGGAGATGAGATGTAGGAACAGTCAACATACTATGTTCCTATAGAGCAAGAAGTGGAATAAATATTCCCCTCCCTTATGATGGACGATGCACTTGATTCTTTTGTTCTAGATGAAAAAAATGTGCCATGGACATATGATGAAGATGTTGATGATGATGTGAGGGTGAAATATTGTAGCGAATTCATGGACAATGATACTTTTTTCCATACTAAAGAATTTAGATAATTTGTAATTCAGGTCAAAAGTAATGATATAAAAGAAATAATTGAGAAAGATAAAGCAAATGTAGACCCTTCATTGTAGAAAGAGGTTGAGGAAAGGGAAGAAAAAAAATAATGTAGGAGATTTCTCTTATTACTTCATTTGATGGAAGGATATTGGTAAAGGATAGTGGTATTTTGATACTATCTGTGTGTGTGAAATATTGGATCAATTTAAATGAAATCAAACACATATTAATAAGACATTAAATCAAAGAAGCTGAAACAAAAGAAATAGAAATATGCAAACTGTAACAGCAGCTTCCCGAAACCGTCTTATCTTCCTCTATCTTCAGCATTTTGTTATTTTCCAGATAGCTCTCAGATCAGCAGACCAAGCTCAACAAAATGACAGCTAAAGAACGAGATTTAAAATGCAAACTATGCTAAATGCAAAGCTATGCTAATATGAGAAGATTGCTGTGATGCTGAAAATGATATGATTGCAATAAGTGAGATGAAAATATGCGCAACGTGTGTGTATAAGTTGTATGTAAGTAACAAAAGTTTGGATTTGCACTAGCTTTTATAGAGTTTTTGAACGGATTTGATTGGCTGAATCGATCGATGGCCCGGATTAAGCTTGTTCGAACGGACGGCGGGAGATTTTTGAAAGTGGAGAAGAGGATGGAAGGTTTCCCTTTTCTTCATTGAGTTTCGAAGGGAAATTTCCATTTCGAAAAGCGAGTTAAAATTTGGAAAGGCGAGTTAAAAATGAATTAGAATTAAATAAATTAAATTTATTTAATTTAGGAGTGAAGATGGAAATGGAAACCCACATAATTAAATAACTCATATTTAATTATGTTTAAAAATGACATTAGGGTGAGATGGAAAATATTAAATAAAAATATTTAATATTTAAAATTCGAATATGGGTTGAAGAATATTCCATTATTTAAATATTCAAAAATATTTAAACTTTAGAACCAAATGATAATTAAATATAAATAAATTATACAAATTTATTTAATTTAATTAAGCGGAGGGTAGAAATGTTAGTAATTAAATAAAATTATTTATTTAATTTAAGGTAGAAGAATTTAGAAGATGAGCGATATAAATAAATAATTAAATTTATTTATATGTAGATGACATTAGAGGAATTAATTAAATAAATCATATTTAATTAATTAACAAGCTTAATCATGACCATTTTTAGACGTATACATTTTGCCCCTCTTTGAAGTGATGTGTAAAACACATTGCTTCAAAGAAAATAAGATTTTTGCCCATGATGCGTTTTTCATATTGATGTTACTACTGATGATGCCCCCTCGGGAGGTAAATCACGGATGAGGATATGGATTGCGAAAATTTTGCTAAACAATCGATATCAGATATTGATATTCTGCGGAGGAGAGAGTGATTTAGCTCCCGATAAATGATGTAACAGATGCCCCTGTTGAAATGATGAAATGATGATGATGAACTGATAACTTTGCTTCCCGAAAATAGAAAAACAAAGAGTAAATGATTGATAAAGTGCTTGATAAATTTGCTTTCTGCGATAGAAAACAAATAGTAGATGAATGATTTCTTTTTTGATAAATTTGCTTTCTGCGATAGAAAACAAATAGTGATTGATGGTAGATCAGATTGATATGATATCGAGCTAGATAGATTTGTGTATTGGTTTGCCTAATAGGATTGATTGGGTGATATGGGTCTGTGATATGATGCACTGGTATGAGTCATTGATATCGGTCACTGATATAGTTCACTTGTTATAGGTTACTGATATGGGCCACTTTGATATGGTTCAGATACCTGTCACACATGTATATCATTTTTGGAGCATGTACATTGATTGTTGATCATATCTCATGTATTTTTCTTTGGACATTGGATATTTGGTCATTTTTATTATTGATGATGAGTGATGATATGCAATGGTGATGAATTTTGATGATATGCTGTGATATGCATTTATTTCTATGTGTTATGGATTTTGATATGAATTTTAATGATTTGATGACTAACATGATATGCAGGATGATGTTTTATATTATGATGATGCGTACTAATGATGTCATGTAGGTGGATGACTTATGAAAATGATATGAAAATGTATATATGGAATATTTGTTTTTTTGAATTTTCAAATGTAAGTAAAGGATGACAAATGAATGTTGTGTTCATGATATGCATTATGAATTTGCAAAATGAATTGATATGGAAAATGAGAGGATGATTAACGATATGATATGAATGCAATGTTTTGTAATGATGATTAAGTGAAATGATAAAATGAAATGCAATGATAATGACATGTATGAAAATGATAAGTGATATGAAATGAACTGCATGATATTGAAAATGAGGAATGAAATGAATGGTAAATGAAATGATAAGTGATAATGAAATGAAAATGATATGATAAGATATGATAATGAAGGAAAATGATATGATAAGATATGATAACGAAATGATAAGATATGATAACGAAATGAAAATGAATGAAATGATGCAAATGTATAAAAGGAACATGAAATGAATATGAAAATGATAAAGTATTAATGAGATGAAGATGATAGAGAATCTAAATGATATGCAAATGAATGATAAATGATAAATGATAGGACCCAGCCGAAATGATAATGTAGGTGAAAGGTGATGATGAAACAAATGTTCAAATGTCCTCCACAAGTAGTCCAAAGAGACATGACATCCATTGATGTGATTATTATCCTTTCAAAAATCGGGTGCAAATCCACTATGCAGATATGTACAAATGATCTAAAATGAAATGCAACTAAATGAAACCGACCATTTTGTTGAGCTTGTTGGTATATTTTCTGGAATCATCATAGAGCGCTTTTAAAATGTTGGAAGTATGTACAAGCATCAGAGGGGAAATTAGCACCAATGATGACCTGAGTACAACTTTCATGATTTTTGATATAGCAAGTGAACACAAGCATCTAGGTATAATTGAACCGAGATGACCTAAACATTTCTTGCGTAAACAGACAAATACTAACCACCATCTGATGCAAATTTGGAACTATCATCAATGATAAGCTTTGGAAAATCATGTCTCGCGACATATTTGCAACCGATAAATGATTAACCTCCAGACAACAGACAAAGAAAAATCATCCTCTTTCCTCGCCACTCTAGTTCAGTACATCATTGAGTGTGCTCCAGAGAAATGATATTGAAAATTAAACAACCATTATTCAAAAATGAAATACTGTGATTCCAAACATTATTCAGATTAGAGATCATCCAGATATGAGTCATGATAAGGTACGCGACTGAAAGCTACTGCGATACGGATCAATGATTGGATGCTTTGGTTTGAGTTGGTTGTTTTGTTTTGCGTGATGGGCTTCGATGTCATTGTGTCACTGTTGAAAGTTGATTGCCCCCAGTATGCCCCATGTTTTCCCTCGGTACTGACACGACTTGCTGAAATGAATATGTACAATAGTCAAGCCATGGTAAGACGTTATCGCTCGAGGCAAATGATAATAGCATGGTGCCGGTGTGGCCCTAAGATGATGGAAAAGATGCATGAAAAAGAAGGATGAAAAGTTAAATACAAATCATGAACTAATAGATGGAGAGCTACAAATAGCGTCTGTTTGCCAGATTTTCACTTTTTGTTTTTATTGCATTTTTCTTGTCAATAGACTGCCTGTTTGCCAGGTTTTCACCCTATGACTTTTTATTTTTTTTTACGCTACCAAGATGCCTGTTTGCCAGGTTTTCACCAGGGTAACCATTTTTTCAGGACTTTTGTATATATTTTTTGGATTTTCGGGACTTTTTGATTTTTTCAGGACTTTTTCTAATTTTTTTGGATTTTTTCAGGACTTTTTCTGATTTTTTTGGATTTTTTTAGGACTTTTTTTGATGATGATAACCACCTTAGACATAATACTTTTTCAAGTGCATGCTGTTGATAGGCTCGTCAAACAGGTCCCCTTCTGGCGTCGATAACTTGTAGGCTCCTGAACCGTAGGCTGCAATAACCACACAAGGACCTAGCCAATTTGGTTTGAACTTTCCTTTCTTCTCTCTGTCTTGCTGATTGTGTGGGTTCTCTTTCAGAACAAGATCACCCACCTGAAAAGTACGTGGATTTACTTTGTGGTTATAGCTGCGAGACATCATTTGTTGATACGCTTTTAAATGATCAGCTGCTCTTTGTCTCTTCTCATCTAGAAGTTCAAGCTCTTGGAGTCGGGAAACTCTGTATTCATCATCTGTCGTAAGGCCTTTCAATGATACTATGAGTGAGGGAATCTCAACTTCTAAGGGCAATATGGCCTCTGCTCCATAAACAAGGGCAAATGGCGTTGCTCCTGTTGGCGTGCAGACACTGGTTTTGTAGGCCCACAAGGCGGGATTGAGTTGAACGTGCCAATCCTTCCCTGAATCATTCACAGTCTTTTTCAAGATTTTCAATATTGTTTTATTTGAGGCCTCTGCTTGGCCATTCCCTTGTGGATAGTAAGGTGTTGAATATCTATGTTGAATGTGAAATCTCTCACAAAGTTCATCAACATCTTGATTTTTGAATGGAAGTCCATTATCTGTAATAATGGAGTTGGGAATGCCATACCGACAAATAATATAGTTGAGTATGAATGATGATATTTGTTTGCCGGTAACTTTGGTAAGAGGGACTGCCTCAATCCACTTAGTAAAATACTCTGTTGCTGTGATGATAAATTTATGCCCATTTGATGAAGAAGGATGAATCTTGCCCACTAGATCTAACCCCCATTGAGAAAATGGCCGGGTTGGTGTGAATGGTTGAAGTTCTTGTGCAGGAGCATGAATGAGATTCCCATGAATCTGACATTTTGAACATATTTTCACGAAAGTGAATGATTCCCTCTCCATTGTAGGCCAGTAGTAACCCATTCTAATCAATTTTTTAGATAAGGTTAGTCCACTCGAATGAGTACCACAGATGCCCCCATGAACTTCTTGTAAAGCTTTGTCAGATTCCTCACGTTCAAGACATCGGAGTAAAGTACCATCAAGACCACGATGATATAGGGTGTCAGCGATAAGAGTGTAGCGAGCAGATTGGCGGATAAAGTTGCATTTTTGGTTACGGGATAAATCAGGTGGTAAGATGTCATCTTTGAGATAGGCATAAATTTTTCCGTACCAAGGCGAATTGGATCCTACTAAGTGGCAAATGATTTGGCTTTCAGGTGTATCATAAGAGGTGTAAATGATTGTTCCACTAGAAATTCATAACGATTTTGAGTTTTTGGGAGTTGTAATAATGATGCGATCGTAGCCATGGCGTCAGCTGCTTTATTATCAAGCCTTGGAATTTGTGTAAATTTGATGTCCACAAAGTATTTCTTGAAGTCATCCACCATCTTTTTATAAGGCAGCAGTTTGTCATCTTTGGTTTGATAATCATCATTGATCTGATTGATGACCAGCTATGAATCACCATACACCTGTAGTTATGTAATTCTCCATTCTAGTGCTATTTTGAGTCCGGTGATCAATGCTTCATATTCGGCTATGTTGTTTGTGCATGGAAACATTAGCCTATATGAATGAGGAATGGTGTGTCCTTGAGGGGTGACGAAAAGTATGCCTGCCCCCGATCCATGTTTAGTGAAAGAACCATCAAAATATAAAGACCATGGTTGTTTAGATTCTGCAGTAAAAACATCAGCATCTAGAAATTCAATGTGCAGAGGATGATCTGCTGGTAATGGTGCTTCAGCTAGTTGATCAACGATAACTTGTCCTTTGATTGCCTTGCGATCAAGATAATGTATGTCAAACTCACTTAGAATCATTACCCACTTTGCTAACCTTCCTGTTAATGATGCTTTTCTCAACAAATACTTGAGTGGATCAATCTTCGAAACCAAATTGACTGTATGGGTCAGCATGTAATGTCGAAACTTTTGTGAAGAAAAGACTACTACCAGACAAGCCTTCTCAATAGAAGTGTAGTTGAGCTCATGACTTGTTAATGTTCTACTGATGTAGATTGCACGTTCCTTTCCTGTAGAGTCTTCTTGTGCTAGCAGTGCCCTCAGAGATGTTTCTGTTGCAGCAATGTATAAGATTAGTGGTTTGTCTAGATTTGGTGGTACGAGAACTGGTGGAGTCATCAAATAGTGTTTAATTTGCTGAAAAGCCAATTCACATTTGTCATCCCACTTGAAAGGAACATTTTTATGCAGTAGATGTGTGAAAGGTAAACTTTTATCGGCCAATTGTGCAATGAACCTTCGTATTGATTGGAGTCATCCTTGTAATGATCTCAACTGACTGATGTTCTTTGGCGGAGGCATTTCCCTGATTGCTTGTACTTTTTCAGGATCTACTTCAATTCATTTTTCTAACACGATGTATCCCAAGAGTTTTCCCGATTTGACCCCAAAAACACATTTCTTAGGGTTAAGACGAACTTTGAATTTCTCTAATCTTGCAAATATTTTGGATAATATTTCAAGATGTCCTTCTCGGGTGTATGATTTTGCCAATATGTCATCCACATAATCTTCCATGAAGACATGCATCATGTCATGAAAGATTGTAGTCATGGCTCTTTGATAAGTAGCCCCAGCATTCTTCAGACCGAAAGGCATGACGTTCCAAAAATAAGTTTCCCACGGACATGTGAAAGCTGTTTTTTCCTGGTCTTCAGGTGCAATCTTGATTTGGTTGTAACCAAAAAAACCATTCATTAATGAATACATGGCATGGCCAGCTGTCAGATCAACTATGGTGTTGATGTTTGGCAGTGGGAAATCATCCTTAGGACATGCTTTATTGAGATCTCTGAAATCTGTACATATTCTGATAGTTTTATCTGGCTTGGATACAAGAACAATGTTGGAAATCCATTATGCATAGTCGATTGGTCTTATGAAGCCCACATCAAGGAGTTTTCTTAGTTCTTCCTTAACCAATAATGCAACATGAGGGTGCATCTTTTTGAGTTTTTGTTTCACCGACTTGGTCCCTGGTTTGATGGACAAGTGATGCATGATAAGATCAGGATCAAGACCAGGCATGTCAGTGTAAGACCACGCAAAATTGACTTGATTTTCTTTCAGGAATTCCATGAACTCTGGTATTTCTTTCTCTGTCATTGATGCGGCTAACTGTAAAATTCTTGGTTTGTCAAAAGTCTCAAGATCCACAACATTTGTAGGCTCAATCAAAATAGGCGATCGCTCATGGTAGTGCTCCGGGAGAGTGTCAAGATTCCCATCGTCTGGTGCCTCAAAAAGGTTTTCACCATCTGATACGCTCTTTATTTTATCTTTTGTTTGATCTAATACTGCCAGATTCTGATTTTCACCATTAGATCTTTCTTTTTTGTTTTTACTTTTGCAGCTGGAAGACTTGACACTCTCCTGATCAAAAAATTTATGGCAAAAATCGCTGGTGGAACAATCATTCGTATCATCTGCGGAAAGGAAGTTTACGATAGCTTCATCACTTGGAAACATAGATATATTGATAGGTTTGGATGAATCCCAATCAATGAGATCATGATAGATCAAGGGTATAGGATCATCAGGTTGTGTGAAATCGGCTATGGTCATGGTCATAACGGAGTGGTCGGTAGGATCCGAGGTATGAGGTGAGTCAATGATGATACTTTTCTCATGATAGTCTTGTTCGTTTAGATCTGACTCATTATCACTAGAATCATAGTTGATTTGTGGTTCAGATTCTTGTGGTTGGGACCCTGACCCTTCACCTTCAATTAGAGTTGGGGCGTACTGGTGTATTACATCAACCTCTTTATCTCTCCAGAATTCATCATTGTAAATGGTGTCCCATTCATATTCAACCGAGTCTGTGTCAGAATTGTTATCCATGAAATTATGAACTATTGTCAAGCATGCTTGTCGTGAATCTGAGCTTTCTTGCAATGCGAAGACAGTGCCATGCAGTTGTTTGGATGTGTTTTCTTTGGAGTGAGTATCATAACCTAATCCAGTTTTCTCTTTTGCAGCAAGTCCGCGAAGGTGAATAGGTTCAACTACTCCTTCCTTCCTTTTTCCGATAGGACCTTCATCATAGCCCATCTTCTGTATGATTGAATACCCTTTTCCATATTTGTCCGTGGGTAATTTGAAATTAGAGATTGCTTCATCTTCATCTTTATAGAGCCAATTTAAAATTTCTGTATCCTCAGGATTTTCCATGGGGAATTTTTCTTTGATGAATTGTCCATTAAATTTTGTAATTGGCTCTATTGGTGTTTGCTTTGATGTTGATGCTGCTAATATTTGATGTTCCCTGATAGATGGTTGTCCATGTGATCGAGGTGATGTAGGTAAATTGGAAAGACAAGAGAGTATTCTCCAACTCCATGATCCTTGAATTTCATCTTTTTGTCAAAAATATTGGTCAATTGACTGATTTGTGTGTCAATCTTTAGAGAAGTCCTAGCATGAGCTTCTCGATTGTTAGGGACCAAAGTATCTTGACTGGCTTTCATGTTGGCACAAGTTTGGATATTGGAATTATTAGCTGATATTGTGATTTCTTGTCCATCATAAGGAAACTTTAGACATTGATGATAGGTTGATGGGACAGCTTGCATTTCATGGATCCAAGGACGACCCAACAAGATGTTGTATGCAAGATCACGGTCTAGTACTTGACAGAAGTATTCTTTATGACATGGCCCACTCTGATTGGCAGCATGATTAGACCTTTGGATGCTCTTTCTTCATCATCATAAGCTTTTATGGTAATCTTTCTTCTGAAATCAATGGAGTCCTCAAAAAATCCTAAGGCTTTAACCAATTTCATGGTACAGATGTTCAAACCAACACCTCCATCTATTAGAACTCGTCTGATACGAAACTTGTGAATCATGACCTCTAAGTACAATGATGAGTTATGGGGATGAGTTATGGGGATGAGTTATGGAAACGCCATCTTTATCAGAGAATGAAAGGCAAGTGGGTGAGGACAAGTGTCCTACCATGGCTTGAAATTGATTCACATCCAAATTAGTAGATACATTGGTTTCAACGAGGGCTTTTTCGAGAATTTCCTTATGGGTTGGGGAAATCTTCAATAGTTCCAAAATAGAAATTTGAGCGGGAGTTTTTCGAAGTTGATTGACCAAATCATATTGATGTTGAGGTGGAGGTTCAATGGATTTTGAAGAAGTGCCTTTCAAGACAACTTTTTCCTGTGCTCTTGTTGTTGCATTGACTTCTCTATATTCCACCTTCTGGTTGACTTTTATGACATTCACCCGCTTGTCGTCCGCATAAAGATGATTAATTATATGATCATCATTGATGTGATTCACCTTTTTTTCAGAAGACTCACCCTTTTGATAATTAGGCAAAGGATTGCGGAATGCTTGGTGGTCTGCGTTTGTTTGTTGATTTCCTTCTATTGTGATGATGTCATTGTCGATCAAGTCTTGAATGGCATTTTTCAAGGCTTGGCAGTTGTTGGTGTGATGACCTTTACACCGATGATAATCACAATAGTACACCTCATTCCATGATGGAGGCTTTACACTAGGTTCATAATTTCGTTGAGGCGGCAAAGTAATAACATTTTTGGCCATCAACTCTTTGAATGCGGATTCTACAGATTGACCCAATGGAGTGAAAGTTCTTCTATTCGAGAAGAAAGAAAAACTTGATGGATTTGAATTCGAGGTGTTCCCTAAAGAATTGGGATTGTTATTTGTTCCTCGGTAACCTTGGTTGTTGGAAAATCCTTGATGGGAAGTAGAGTTTTGATTTGTATTGTTCCTCGGAAGAGGAGGATTATTTCCGTGATTTGCAATTGAGTTGACATTGTTGTTGTGAGTGTTTGGAGTGCTGAGGAAAAATGGCTTGGTTGAGGCATGATTTGCATCAACAACACCATCGTTCACCATATTTTTGTTGCGAGTCCAGAATTTAGATTTTTCCTGATTATTGTGATGGTTGGATGAGCTGGGATTTTCTTTGTCATGCTTTATTATCCCTCTTTTGACCAAAGCATTTTCAATGGTTAAGGAATCTTTAATCATTTTCTCAAAAGAAGAAGGACAATGTAAGTTCAAATGATAGCTCATCTCTGAATTTAAAATGTTAATGAAAGTAACCATCTTTTCCTTTTCAGGAACAGGACATGGATACCTGGCGAACATTCTTCTCCATCTTTGAAGAAACGTAATGAAGGATTCACCAGGTTTTTGTGCAACTTTGCAAAGATCTATCATGGTGATCGGGTGTTGTATGTTGTAAGCATATTGTGATATGAATAGGTTGATCAATTCTTCAAATGTCTTGACGGGAGGTGTAATCTTAGATAACCATTCCATAGAGTTAACTCCAAGGCTCCTAGGAAACAATCGCAACAAGTAAGTATCTTCGTGAGCGAATTCCAATGTCATGTTCCGGAAGTCTCTAACGTGATCAACTGGATCCATTTTCCCATTATAGCGATCAAATTTTGGCATTTCACAATGCTTGGGAAAAGGAATCATGTTTAGACTTCGGTCAAAAGGATAAGGAAAAATGTCCTCGAGAGTGTATTTCTTCATGGTTGTTCCCCCTTGTAATTCTTTAACTTGTCCTTGAAGTGCCTTGATTTGTTGGGTCAAGGCATTAAGATCAGAAAGGGGTGTCTCTTTAGGCTTGTTTTTCAAATTTTCAGTATTAAAGTCATGAGGTAACTTAGCCCCTTGTTCGGCTAGATAGCAAAAATATTTTTCCTTGTCTCGCTGCAAGATCTTTTCAATGGCTTTATGGAATTTTGGATCTTGCTCAGCCTCTCTAAGACGTTCCTCATCTTGCTTCTCATCACTATCTATCTGTGTTCTGTTCATGTCTTTGTATTGATGGAACAAATTTTCTTCTCTGTTATCTGTATCTTTGTCAAAAAGTGGATTATGATTCATGATGTAAAGAGGATTGCTACTTTCACCCTCTTCTTGAATGTTTTGAGTATGTCCTTCTTGTTGAATTTCGTCCTTCAATTTATTGAATTGGGATCTTGTGAAGATAGGCATATGATTTTGAAAAATTCTTCTAGACTTAGATCACGATTTTGACAAGTGCGATGATAATGATCTGATAAGATGTAGAATCTTATGATATGATCAAGGATGCTCCTAATTTATTGATTGTGGCTTCCAATTGATGAAGGATTTCAGAATCCTGTTGGGGAAGTTGAACTAAAAATTAGAAAGCTGTTTGAGAGATGCACTCTAAAAGTTTTGATCTTTGTTTTCGAAGAAATGTTCTAAAATTAATGAAGGATTTGATTGGGATGTGAAGGATACTCTATAGAAGGTTGTGGTATGTTGTCAAATTCAAGAGGTTGATTATGATTATACCGTTGTGACAGAGCTAATCTCTGATAATAAGCTCGAGAATCTAAGGGATCTATAGCATATTCATCAGTGAATCCTCTAACAAAATCCTGATATCTATGAAGAAATCCTCGATAGTGAAGCAAGACTTGTTGACTTTTGTACAAGAATTTTCTCTTTTGCAGTGTCTTCTTGTATCCTAACGGTTTCTTGGGTTTTTTGATTCTCTTAGACAATGATTTCTTGGGAAACTTTGTTGACTTCCAATCCCTAAGCATGGGAAAAGTATTGGGAATGTTTTTGATGCAATGATATGAAAAACTCTTAAGTGGTTTTCAGTTGTTGTTCTTCATGTTCCTTTTGGATGATCTCTTTATCTGAATTAATGTAATGAAAGACACAACAAACATTTTTGAAAACAGTTGTTCCTAAAGCCCTATACTAACATGAATTGTTTTGATCAAGAAAAGTTTTTCATCAAATGTTTTCACAGGTTTTCCACATGAAAGACAATTCAGACAGACTCACTCTTAAATGCTCAAGTAGGTCATTCTAGTAATCAACAACCCACATCTTAGAACTATGTCGACTCACACAGCCATGTCACCCCCAAAGGGGCGCTCGTGTTTTTGTCTTTTCCAGGTGCGTACTCAGAGTTACGGAAGTGGATACCGGATCCCCTGAGCAAACGGTCCTTGACAGTTATATGGTGAGTGTCTTGGGGGCAGATTCTTCCCTCCCCTTGCACTGTGATTATTAGAATGTTTGGCAACTGACTCGGCTAGCCACTACACTAGGTTCATAGTAAGGATTTCCGTTCGGTGCAGCAATAATAAACTCCCTCAGGAGACCTCCCAACCTTTAGAACAAAGGCTTTGGGGATGGTTATCTTGCACACTACCGGCAAAAGAGGGTTTCCCCAGATTTTCTTTAAATTTTATAGTGGGGCAGAATAGCTTGGCTTTGGCTTGAACCCACTTGAGTCGTTCCCATAGGGTGAGTACTTTTTCCCACTACGACAGGCTTTCTAAAGGATGTAATTAAAGCAGTAAAATTGCATGGAAACTAAAAGGCAAGTCTGGTATTCTGATCACCCAGTTAAGGGGAGAGCATAGACCTATTGCCACATTCAAAGCAAGCAAATGTTCATTTTGCTTCATTAAAAACAAGTTTGTTCAATTTTAACTGCAAGATTCATTGTGTGGTGACTATCCTAGATTGCTTCATTTTATCCAGATGTGTCTACCCTAGGATTGCTTAATTAGGAATTATGTGACTATCCTAGGATTGCTTCATTCTTTTAAAGCCCTTACTGGCCGCGGTTGCGTCAGATCCAATCAAATTATAGTTAAGTTACAGATTACAAATGCAGAATTTAAAAGAAAAAAAATGCTCGCAGGATTCGTCAAAGCTCTGCAGGATCTATCAAGGGCTCTGCAGGATCTGTCAAGGGCGCTGCGGGGATCTGTCAAGAGCTCTGCAGGATCTGTCAAGGGCTCTGCAGGATCTGTCAAGGGCACTGCAGGATCTGTCAAGGGCGCTGTAGGATCTATCAAGGAGCTCTGCAGGATTTGTCAAGGGCTCTGCAGGATCTCTCAAGAGCACTGCAGGATCTGTTAAGGGCTCTGCAGGATTTGTCAAGGGCTCTGCAAGATCTGTCGAGGGCTCTGCAGGATGGATTACGGGCGTTGTAGGATCTATCAAAGGCGCTATAGGATCTGTTAAAGAGCGCTGTAGACGGATTACGGGCGTTGAACTGGTTGTAAACTGTAAAAGCGTGTTTGTTTGCGCTAATAATTTGTTTTTGGCCGTAACCTGTCAGAAAAAAACTGCAAAAAGATGTTAAAAGAGGGGAAATGACCCCACGGTGGGTGCCATTTTATGTGTGTGAAATATTGGATCAATTTAAATTAAATCAAACACATATTAATAAGACATTAAATCAAAGAAGCTGAAACAAAAGAAACAAAAATATGCAAACTGTAACAGTAGCTTCCCGAAACCGTCTTATCTTCCTCTATCTTCAGTGTTTTGTTATTTTCCAGATAGCTCTCAGATCAGCAGACCAAACTCAACAAAATGACAGCTAAAGAACGAGATTTAAAATGAAAACTATGCTAAATGCAAAGCTATGCTAATATGAGAAGATTGCTGTGATGCTGAAAATGATATGATTGCAATAAGCAAGATGAAAATATGCACAATGTGTGTGTATAAGTTGTATGTAAGTAACAAAAGTTGGATTTGCACTGGCTTTTATAGAGTTTTCGAACGGATTTGATTGGCTGAATCGATCGAGTGGCCCGGATTAAGCTTGTTCGAACGGACGGCGGGAGATTTTTGAAAGTGGAGAAGAGGATGGAAGGTTTCCCTTTTCTTCATTGAGTTTCGAAGGGAAATTTCCATTTCGAAAAGCGAGTTAAAATTTGGAAAGGTGAGTTAAAAATGAATTAGAATTAAATAAATTAAATTTATTTAATTTAGGAGTGAAGATGGAAATGGAAACCCACATAATTAAATAACTCATATTTAATTATGTTTAAAAATGAAATTAGGGTGAGATGGAAAATATTAAATAAAAATATTTAATATTTAAAATTCGAATATGGGATGAAGAATATTCCATTATTTAAATATTCAAAAATATTTAAACTTTAGAACCAAATGATAATTAAATATAAATAAATTATACAAATTTATTTAATTTAATTAATGGTAGAAATGTTAGTAATTAAATAAAATTATTTATTTAATTTAAGGTAGAAGAATTTAGAAGATGAACGATATAAATAAATAATTAAATTTATTTATATGTAGATGACATTAGAGGAATTAATTAAATAAATCATATTTAATTAATTAACAAGCTTAATCATGACCATTTTTAGACGTATACACTATCTAGTTGGGACCTTATCTCAACAATTGCTTTGGATGTCATAAGGAATGAACTTGAGGCTTTCATTTCAAAAGAACATTATGATAATAAAATGTTTGGATCAGGTTTTAGCCCTAAATTACATACTATGGAAATTTGGTCAATGCCACCAAATACAAGGAAGCCTAGGGTTGTAAAATCAATTAGAGAGATCATAGGTGATGTCATGGTTAAAATAGCTATAGAGATAACACCAACACAAGCTTCTAAGTTAACAATACATGTAGTAATGTTGAGCACAAACATTGTAGAAATATCTCAAGAAAGGTATGATAGGTTGTTGGACAAGCACAAGCAACTCTATGATGAATATAACAAGATGAAAGCTATTGCTACTTAGGAAAATTTAGCACAAAAAGATTTACCACCTCCCACTCCTACTCTTGGATTTTGAACACAAGATAGAGAAACATTATCTCTTAGAATTAAGAGTTTGAAGGAGGAATTGTAGATGGAAAGGGAGAATGTGGAAAAGTCTAAGGCATAAACTTTAAGAGTTGCAACAGAAATAATTGATGATGTCTTGGGGCATAGGATCTCTTGAGTTTTTCATAAGTCACATAATGTATGGAATGTATATAAGAGCATTCATGAGTCCCATCAAAGGTACACTTAAGTACAAGACGCCTTTCAAAATGTTTGGGGAAAATGGAGTACAAGGGTTAGTGCTTCTAAGATAATGATACCAAACATGAAAGATGATCCTGATGCACCTACACATCTTCCATAATTAGTAAAGGCAATTGATTTGTTGGGAGAGATATCAACTTTCCATGGTAAGTTAGGTGTACAACTCCAAAGCAAGATAAAAATGTTCAGAGAAATGGAAGGACAGGGAGTGCCAAAGATTTTGAATGATGAAGGGGTATAGAAAGATTTCATTACATGGAAAGAAGAGTTTGGAGGCTTGCTCCCTCACTTCAAGGAAGTTATTAAACTCACTGATTATGCAAATTTGAATAATGCTATTGATGATATGACTAGAATTGAGGTGAATTTGGATGTCTTTGTTAAAGAGGCAAAAATACTAATTGATGCCAGATATAATTTGCACAATTCCTAAGTATAGAGGTTACTAAATATTGAATGGCCCACCGAGGAGGACTACAATGCATGGCTCAGAAAATTTACAGATTAAGCCTTAGATAAAGTATTGATAAAATTGCCTCCTCCAAGTTTGAAAGTTGTTGACGCATAATGCTGACATGGAAGCTGCTTCACTTTCTTTTCTTGTTTTTATGCTTTATGTCTTACATTTTTGAAAGGACATGAAAATAATATTTTCTCGTGGAACAAGTATCTTCTTCAACAAAAGTTCCCTTTGGAAGGTGGGAATATCTTCATCACTAGATGGAAATAGTTTTTGTCTCATATGGATATTTCCCCCCACGGAAGGAAAATATAACGATATTTTGGAATGTAATTATGATTTCAAATGAACATATGCCAAGTGTTAATTGGCCTGAAGCTTGTTTGCTCCCTTATTTTTATAAAAGGGAATTCAAGGCCATTGACAAGGTTGTTGATTGATCTCCAAAAGAAGAATTGTAATAGAAAGTGCAAAGAATAGAAGTCGAGTCTATATCTAGGTTTTTGAGTCTTTATTTTTTGCAAGTTTAATGTTGTCTAAAAATACTAGCATTTGAATACAAGAATGGCATAATTTTCAAGCCAATTCTCTCCTTGTGTATTCTTTATATGAATTATCAATGAAAATTATCAAAGTTATTTTCAATGATCTTCATTATGTTCCAG
This sequence comes from Sequoia sempervirens, assembly GCA_007258455.2. Classification (NCBI taxonomy): domain Eukaryota; kingdom Viridiplantae; phylum Streptophyta; class Pinopsida; order Cupressales; family Cupressaceae; genus Sequoia; species Sequoia sempervirens. The sequence goes on from VDFB02275703.1 coordinate 65,235, forward strand.
TGAATTTTTGATTTGATCTTTGTTCTAATTTAAAGAATTAGTTAATTCACTTAGATAAAATCATAGATTTATGTATTTTGAGTGTAGGGAGATGATAGTGAGTTTTGGCTCTGAATATTTGAGTATCATACTATAATGTAGTGTTGTAAAAGCTCTATGATTCTAAGTTTTGAGATGTTATTCATCACGGTTTGTGCTAAATTGGACTCCATACCCTAGGTTAAGGCACTGGTCTAGGATCTATTCTTACGTTACACATTCATGATATATCACAAACACTACATTCAAAATCATTAAATCTTTAGTTTTCTATTGAAATGTATGTCAAGTTAAAGTATACCATGGTCTACTACTTCTGGAATGATTAATTTTTAAAGATATTTCCAAATCTTTACACTTTTTGAATTGTCGAGCAATTTTGTGTAGAGCATATATGTTATTTACAATGTATAAGATTAATTGGCACATAGGATCTTAATTGCATTGTGTGGGATCACCCTCTCAGGTCTTGTAGAGCCTGGAGTGAAGGAGGAAAGCTATTGTAGCTTTCACTCAGTTGTTGGCCAATCCCTCCAATTAGCTAACCATTGGAAGATGACAATTCCATAGGCTATTTGTGAGATCAGTTTGGTATTAAAAAATACCAACAAATTGGTGACTCTACTAGGGATAACTTGTGTAAAGTCTCTAGTTTGAGATCAAAATTTAAATTCAGAGTCATATATTTTGAAAATATGTGGTCATCCATGAGAGAATTCATTAATTTGTCCCACCATTTGTCAAATTAAAGTTGACCTACCAAAGATCCAAGTAGTATTTGTGTTTCTTTTTCAAGTTTTCATTAAATTGTTAGCAGTTTGTCTAAAGAGTCTCTATGTTCATAAATTCCTTCAAATCTATTTGAGATTCATAAATATTTTCACAATTTCCATTAATTTGGGTGGCTACTCTGAGTCTTTGTTCTAGTGCATTGAATTCATCATAAGAATTTGAGAAGAACAAAAGAGAAGAAGTTGTAGAGAAGAAATGAGGCAAACTAGAGCTCACATGAAGAAGCACCTTGATGAAAAGCTAGAAGGTGAACTTTAGAAGACACCCAAACAATAATGGAAAAAAAAGGACACCAATTCAAGTAAGTCTACCCCACATCCTATTCCTGAACCTGCTCATTGTTGTATCAACAATCATAGTAGTCATGACAACCAACCAAATTTTCTAGGATTAGATTATGAAGATAAAGATGTAACAAAAAAATCAGTTGTAAGTATACATAAATCTAGGCCTAGGCAAGGAAGAAGTAGGAGTAGAAATATTTAGCATAATATTGCTTCTACAAATGCTAGTGTTGGTGGTCTTATTCCTCCCAATTCAAATGGTTATTCTCCTTTTCCACTTGATCTGCTAACTGGATCCATTGACAATGCTCAAAACCTTATAGATTTGTTAGATACCTCAGATTTTGACATTACCCTTCCAAACCCTGATGATTTTTTTGGTGAAATTAATGCCCTCCAAAAGGAAGCTCAGATATAGAGTGAGATAAGGAAGAAAAAGGAAAAGGAGTAGGACAAGATTATAAATGTTGTTTATGAGAGGGATATGCTGAGAAGGAGAGTGGAGAAAATGAAACTCATGAACCAAGAGGAACCTAAATCAATTTCCATTTCTACCACAGGTCCTGTCATTTATGAAATCCTTGATAGGAAAAATCAACATGATCCCATAAAGAATATCAATACCACTACTTGGACTAGTTCCACAGTTACAAGTACTGTTGCTCCACATAATACATCAAATTTCCAGAAATGGCCTATTGACAAAGGGAAGCAACCCATGAAGAATTTGGTCATTAATGAAGGTGTCGCATCTCATTAGGCTCATGTGTCTGATAAGTTAGAAACAATGGAATCCAAATTGAGAAAGGAAAATGAGGAACTAAGGAAGGAATTGGAGAGAATGTGAATGGGAAAATAATGTTGAGATGCATGAGAATATTGAATTCTTAAAATCTTCATGCCTTGTTGGAAATTCCACAACATCTAGTTCATAAGATCCCCCACATTCCTCATTATAGCCCACACCTACAATTGAGGTAAACAATTTGTCTCATATAGGTCAGTCCATCCCTACCTCCCAAAATCTAAATACAAATAAAAACGAGCATACCTACACCCAGTCCAGTGACATGAACGTGAACCACAAAGCAATAGGGGATGGAGATAATAGGAACATTGAAAATAGAGAAATCCAATTTCATAGGAGACACTTGTAGTTGGAGAGGTATAGATAGTTGTGTTTTGATGGGATACTTGGTTTCCCAAATCCCATCTCCAATGATATTAGGGTTGTGTTAAATAAATTCACTAGAAATAATGCATTGTATGGTGAGAACCATTTGAGGAATTTCCTCAATTTACTTGATGATTATGAAGTTGAACATGAAGATGTGGTAATAAAATTGTTTATGCAATCATTAGTTGAGGATGCAAGAGATTGGTACAAAGGATTTCTAGAGGAAAGCAAAAGATCATGTGAATAGTTCAAAAGGTTGTTTAGAGAACAATATGGTGACAAGACCCATCCTAGATTTATGCTTAGTGAATTCAACAATATTGCTAAAGGATCAAATAAAATGGTATCTAACTTCAACACCAAATTTTAGAAAGCAATGTATAGACTTCCTATTGATATGAGACCAAATGATCAGGTATGTCTGCTTACTTATTGTAATGCATTTAACTCAAAGATGAGTTATCATTTAAGGGATAATGACCCTCAAAATTTGAGGGATGCCTTCAAAATTGCATTACATATAGAGAGTAATAGAAGAGCTTCTGGTAAGGTAGTAAGAAGAGAGGATGCAAAGATTCTAAAGAATCCTAAGGATAAGCAAGAAAAATCTTGTATGTTTGATGAAAAATGGGACAAGGTGATGAGCACCTTGAAGGACATAAAATATAACATTGCAAAAAATGAAAAAGGATAGGGAAATAAAAAGATTTTTTTTTAGAAAAATGAAAGGCCCCTTAGATTACAAGACTTCCCATATAATAAAAATTGGCACAATGGTAAGCCAATGCACAAAAACCAGAAGAATGCATAAGGTCAAGTTCCACTTGATCCACTGTAGAAAGATTTTGCTAATTTTATTGATGAGACTCCACGGTGCATGGCCCGCTAGTTTCCACATTCTCCTCACTAAAGTGTTGTTGAAAATCATTTGAGGAAGAAAAATTATGTCTGTTGATTACAATTCATCTCATGATCATAATGATGAGATAAATGTTCTTATGAGTAGATCAAATTTTTCAGATGGAGAAGGTTCTTCCAAGGAAGAGTCTCATGAAGTTGATATTGATAATCAGAGACAAAAGGAAATTGCATACCAATAGCAGGTCTTCTTTGATGAATACAATGAAAAGGATTATAATTTTTGTAATCTAGAAACTAATGAGCCTAATATATGTCTCAAAAGACCATCCAATGAAGAGATTGAATGAATGAAAACTACCTTAGTTGTACAAGCAAGAAACAATTACCATCTCATAAACAAAGTTGTTAATGCTAATCAAGGTAAGGTAGGAAACATGATTATTAAGGAAAAAAATAAAAACAATAAGGTGTCAAAGGCAAAGGGTGAGATGGATGAGGCCAAAGTCAAAGAGAATAGGGGAAGTAAGATTTGGGCCAAGATGAGTGGCACAACCAAAGTAGATTGTGAAGTTATTTCCCCAGCTATGAAGGAAAAATATCAGAAGCAAAACACTGATGAAGAAAAGAAAGAAGACAAGGAAAAGGTTAAGAAAAAGTGTGAACAACTGAAGAAAAAAACTAATGAACAAGGCGTGATATCTCATGACCTTCCTAAGTACACTTCTGTAGATATGTTCCAATTACTTTCATAGATTAAGGTTATTATTCTTGTAGTAGAAATGATGTGAATTTATGAACATAAGCAAAAGGTAGTTGCCCTTATCAATGACACAACTACCGCTTGTAATGAATAGATGGTGTCTACTTCACCTAGAGAGAGTAGAAGTGAATTAAAATAGAAGGATGTGGAGAGAATATGCACTGAAATCCCTCAAATCTACTTGGGAACCACTATTACTGCTTGTCCCAACCAAGTAGATCCCTTTTAAATGTAACTCTGATTTTTGATGGGAAGCTACTGAGAAATTGTATGATAGACTTAGGAGCTTCATCCCCAATATCATGCCAATGGAAATTATGGACACGAGGTTGAAGATTAACAACGTTTATGGAAAATGTTATGTCATGGATTCAAGAGAGGTACCAATCATTGGGGTTATCAAAGATGTCCCATTCAAGCTTGTTGCCTTTCCTGATAAGGAATTCATAATGAGTATCACTGTGGTGGATATCCCGCCTAATTATGGAATGCTATTATCCAAGAAGTGGAGTGCATCTATGGAAGGTAGTATGCAATGAGACATGTCATATGCCACATTCCCAATAGATGGTAAGGATATCAAATTGGTAAGGGAATCTAGATTTTCACATATGATAGAATTTGACACTCCTAAATATAGGATCTACTTTGTTGACATTGGTATTGACAATTTCACAATAGAAGAGTTGCTAGAAGAAGGTGACAAGAAAACTGCACCTCTGTATAGAGAGATTTTGATATTATCAAATGACAATAAACTCTGGACAATGTATTTTGATGGAGCATGTTCAAAGGAAGGAAGAGGTGCATGAGTGATTTTAATATCTCCCAATGGAAAAAAATTCAAATTTTCATCCTCATTATTGTTTGGATGCACAAAAAATGTTGTTGAATATGAAGCCTTATTATTGGGATTGAAATTAGCTGAAAAACATGGGATAAAGAAATTTAAAGTGATTGGTGATTCTGAACTGGCTGTAACCCAATTTAGATCAAAGTTTGCATCAAAGAACAAAAGAATGAAGCAAAATAGGAATGCCGTTTGGCATTCTATAGAAAAATTTGATGCCTTTGGTATTAACTGGTTGGAGTAAGGCAAAAATCAAGTGGCAGATTTACTAGCCAATATTGCACGCAGACTAGATGATATAACATCTGCAAGCATTTCCAAGGTGGAAGTGCAAACTAGGTTGTTGTAGAGTCTAAGCTAATGTATTGTAAACTTGGTAGAATCTACTCAATTCAAAGATATAACTGGCCGAACAATCCACTTCACATTGCTTAAGAATACATTAAATTAACAACCTAGGGCTTGTAAGCTTATGATGGTGCAACATTATATATGCCTTAATGGACTTTAAACTACTTAAACTACCCTACCTAAGTTATTCTACTTTCTGGAAACCCACATAACTATAAAACAGTAAAAGCATAAATCAAAACCGGTTGCTATAGGTACCTACAATAAAGACTGTAACTAAACTGCTATTAATAAAATGATACCATGTTAACTGAAAAATTAATAAAAACTAATGACTCAACTAATCTATCCTTCTAAGTGCTACTGATAATTATTACATGCATATTCACAAGCATTTATTCATAATAAGAAAGAAATGAAACTCCAATTAACTTGCATATGATTCATGAACAATGATAAACTAATAACAACTATTAACATAAATAAATAACTGAAAGATGAAGTGAAGAGCAATGCCTTGAGTGGCCTACTCAAGTAACTGTTCCCACTTAATTGAACAAAATCTAACTAATATATTCTATGCATCCCATAAGATTAACTCTACTCATTGCATATTTTAAAAGATTACAAAAAATCTTTCCACAAATTGGACTCAATCATGTGGAATATTTTTCATGTCTTGAAATTGAAAGTAATTGGCAACAACTAACTGAAATCGTTAAGTCCACTCCCAAATAATAGGGCATGGAAATAAGATTTGAATTATTCAACCTATAACTAAAAAGGAAGGAGAAATCCTATTAGAACTAGAACTCTGTCAAAACAAAACTGTATGTAAACAGACAACCACTTGTCAAAATTCATCGATGAAGGAAACCTCCTATTTAGTGTTTATTAAACTGGCCATTATAACACACGTACAATATTCATTAAGAGCCTTTGATCAATGACCACCACATTCAGCTTAACCTGGAGCTTCCCTTGCTTCGGTGTCCAGTCATCCCTTTTTCTACGGGTTGACCCTACAACTATTGTGCTATGGTTCCTTTTGAGCTACAAACATGTTAATTCCACAAAACATGTACATGAGGATAAATATCACAATTAATTCATAGCATTCCATCAACGTTCCATACTTTCATTCATATAAACCATATAATACTAATATATTATAACCATAATTTCATCTTCATAATTAAGGTTCAAGTTTGCATAATGGATATAAAAGGATAGCATAATGTAGGAACATTTTCTAGAAAATATGTTTAAAAGTGTCTTAAAATAGGTAGAAAAACAATAGAAACTAAACCATTATCTAGACCTATCACTCCCCCCAACTAGCTTTTTGCTTGTCCCCAAGAAAAAAATTAGGGATCTTGATTGTACTACTGAACAATTTGTCTTAGGTACATAACTGTGCTAACACCATGAATCTTCCTTAGATAAAAATCTTGATGTTCTAAAAGCCACCTCATCCAAATAGCTCTTGCTTTCTCACATTCATCACTTTTCTCCCTTGTCCAATGTGGAATCAGATAAAGGAGAATTAGTGGATGAAAAGTGAGTGGCATCCAATGAACTCCTTAGATGATACTGGTTTCCATGTAAGTACGTGCCCTTTGAAGCATAACAATAAAATTATGCATGGAATGTGGCTCTTTCTTTTGTAGTTCAGGTGTCAAACTATTCCATCTATCTTGCACATATTTAAAACACTGTTGTCCTACTCTCATAGTTAACATTTTCATTCTATCATAGTCTGCCTCCCTAAGCTTCATGATTTTCTTACCTACTCCCTTGTGTGTAAGAAGCCTCATCCATTCATCAATTATTGTATCTCGATCCTTAGCCTCTCTTCTAATATGAAGTGCAATAGATTTTTCTCTCTTCATATTCCTCCATAATCTCACCCCCTAAGCTATTCATTTATGTAGTAAGAGGCAAGAGCCCTAATATGAAGATCTCCCAAAAAGATTAAAGGGTTCCATTTTGTTTCATCATGTATCACATAGTTGTGTAAATAAAATTCACACAACTGATCCTGGTCTTCGGGTGTGGAAGCAACAACAACTTCAAGAAACGTAGAGGTTAGGCTCATGCCAATTGAATTCTTGCTAACTAATCTACTAAAATGAAAACATAAAAACCTTTCTTGCAGGAATAGTGCATAGGTTCTCGGTGGAGGCCTACACCTGACTTTTATTGTGGTCCCCCACACATTATCATTTGATAGAGGACCTTTCCCTTCAACAAAGAGATTGGTAGAGTAACCGATAACGACAACCAAGTGAGAATAGTGCTTTTTCCTACATAACTAGAACTTGTAATCCCACAATCTCGAACTAGTATGTAATACCGGATCATGGTGAACTGACAATGTAGTCTCGGTAGTCACACAATCCATAGTGGAGTCTCAAACATTACACTACTTTGGCCAAAGTGTTACATTTAGTATTCCTACTAAGAGTCATCTATCACATACACTACTCAGGGCCGATTGGACTTAGGGATATCTTAAACTATGCATAGGTATTGTCCTTCAATGGATATTTTGTCATCCTAGATTAACCTACCACCATTTAACCTACTTGGAACAAACCTACTTAAGAAGTAAGTACACAAGCTCCCTCCCATACTAGATTAACTATCCTAGGAGTAACACAAGCTTTCCTAGTTAAATCAATAACTCAACCAAGTGTACCTCAAGTGCCTCTTGTATTCAATCATGCCTAGTATATAATATCTATGATATTGTTACTAATTTTTAGCTACCAACTAAATTATTAAAGTTTTATTAGGTAGTTATTAAACTGGGGCGAGAATTTTTTTTGACATTTGAGCAAATTAGATAAGAAAACCAAACATTCAAAGATTTATTAGGTACAAGTACATGTTTCATGGCTAGTTCATCATGTTCAATATTTTAGCATATGGTGTAAAATGGGCTCCCACAAGGGTTAAGCCTAGTATGCTACCTTCTCAAATTCAAAAGATGCAATGAATAGTGGTCATGTGTTTCAATCATATCTTAGAAACTACGATCTAGATTTTCACAATTTTTGGATATAATTTATAAAACATTGAGACGAAAAAACCCTTTAAATTTCTCACTAACCCAACTCGTAGTTTTTGAGAAATCTTCACCACTTCTAAGGAAAAAGATAAATCCACCTTTTTTAGGAGGATTGTAAGGCTCAAAGGGTAGTTCTACATTAGTTTTGAGGTCCCACATGGGTTGACCATCACTCAAGGGGAGTTTTGGACACTTAACCACTCAGTTTGCTCTAGTTTTGAGGTCTCTTTTGCATGCTTTTCAAACTTGCACGACCAAAGATGATTCATCATGCATATTGGTGGAGTTGAGAGTTAAGTCTCAATATTATCATTTAATTTTAAAGTGCAAAACACTTAGCTTGTATCTTTTGCATGATTTTAAATAAGAAAAAATATGTAATTAAATATTAAAGGTAATATTTTATTACCTTAATATTTACCATGCAATGTAAAAAAAAGAGAGCTCACATGATAAATATTAAAATAATCACATTGATTATCTTTAATGTTTAATCAAATAGTCCCTTTTTCACAAAATCATGCAAAGAAAAAATGGAGCAAATGGTGAGACATAACTGCAGTTTCACATTAGCTTTGAGATTCAAATATTTTGACTTGAGTTATCTCCTCTTGGCTTTTTGAAACCCTTTATTGTACTTAGGAAAAAGAATTAGTTTTTTTTCCTCGGTTCTTGACTTTTACTCTCTTGATTTTGAGAGAGAAGAGATTTTGTAACTCATTTTATGACAAGTTTAATATACAACAATAGGTTTTATAGGTTCTATTTTTTCCTTTTTATGCAAGAGTTCCTTTAATTTTAGTTGAATCAAGTACCCACCTTATCATTGTGTTGTTTTTATGAATGATTGGATGAGATTTTACTATGTTTTAACATTAGAACCTTTAAAATCATTGTCTCATTTATACTTGCATGCATTAAAAAGTAGTGAAAACCATAGGTCTTAGGTTGTGTATTAAAATGATCCTTTCTTTTCATGCCGTGAGAACCCAATTTTCCTCCAAAGAAGAAATTTCTTCAAGCCTTCCTTAGAATCATTTTTGTGATCAAATTTCTAAATTGATTTGTGTGGATAGTTTTTTCTGAAAATTATTGTGAGTTAGAGTTGCATGTTTCTATCAATTAGGTGCATCACCCACAGATTTAAGTTTAGTTTATGCATTCATTTCAAATTTTCTTCCCTTTTCCATCCAAGTTATAAACAATCATTAGAATATCTTATAGGAAGTTAGCCTATAATCCAAAGGTTTCCTTTCATATAGGGTACCCACAACCTGAAGGTATTCCCATGTTACACAGGATTGCAAAGTATCTTTGCTTTCACACATAGGTGCATTCCTGTTGATAACAGATATACACCAAACTCCTATTATGGAGTACTTACAAGAACAACATAAAAACAACATAAAAGCTTCAATTTCCTTTTCAAAGAATTTCTCAAATACCTCTATTGCACATACTGAAATAACACATTTCAAGAAATAATGGAAAACATATCATTTTAAAGTAAATAACAAAGAAGAAGAGATCCTCATGCCTGTTATCGCTTATCCAAATTAGTGACAACAATGAATCCCTCTCCAATAGTAATTAGTTTGACAATTAGCTTCTCAGGAATGTCTCAATAAATCTACCTCACAAGTTGATAGTTTACTCCTCTCAAATTACAATGTTTCCTCTCAACACAATAAAACTCTCACTATTTCTAACTTACAATATAAGGAAAATTTGGTTGGAAATAACATAGAAAATAATGAATTGCAAAAGATGTGTAATCTCTTGGGAAAGAATGTGTCCTCACTAATGAAATGGATCAACTATTTATAGAGCAGTCATGCAACCTCAAAGCCTACAATTTAGACATGTAAAAGGACAACAAGCTTCATGCAAAACAACACATGAAACATATCAGAAAGGTGGTGAATTCATAAGGTAATACTCAACATAGTCACCTATAGGTCAACTTGTTTTGTGACAAAATTCTAAAGACTTATTCAATTAGCATATGCTTAATTCAAATTGCCTCAATGAGAAGACATCTACAACAACTTTGATTCAAAGGTGGCGCCAATCCCTTACCTCTTTCCTACTTGTTTGGCGTGGTTATATAGCTATAGGAAACAATTAACATTCATTTCCTTTCAACAAACTCACTTCGATTTGCATCTAGTATGAGTCGACTTAAGCATTTATGTTGATTGACAAAGTCAATATTGAACTTTCCAAGGTCGTTGACCAAGTCTACAAATTTATATTGACACAAGCCAACAATACCAAAACATATTACAATGTCATTCTAACATGTGACAAACTGAGTGATAATTGGCTTCTATAAATGGTCATAAGCTATTCTATTGGCCTCTTAATCATAGTCTTAAATGACTATTATCAACCTCTATTCACATAGTCTTTATTGACTATAACAACTTTTAATATATCAGCTTCAATTAAATAAGAGTTAGTCAATTTCAAATAAAATATATAATATGTTAAATATATATATTATTATATATATTATATACACACACACACACATATATAGATATATTTAAATACTAACATGTATTTATATATATATAAAGTATAGGCAAGATATAATAAACACATTATATTGAATGTATGCATACATATATATATATATGTATAAATGTATATGTTTCTATGTACACGTATGTGTAGTTATATCTATATCGATGCATCCATATGAGCTTGTCCATTCACCAACAAACACATGTATCGATATAGATAAACATATGGATATGTGTATATACTACACACACACACACATATATATATATATGTTCACATTTGATTCACATATAGCCATTCACGATTACCATCATGCTGATAAGTGTTCATGTGTGGTATGTCTATACATATGCATATATGTGTCACATGCATGTGCATATATATATATACATACTTCCACGTACATCCCACTTGTCAATATAATCGTAATAATAGAAGAAAGATATCAAAAGCTCAAATAGATAAATATCACCCAACAATGCATGCAGTAGTAAATAAGACTCTCAAATGTAGACATATCAACTCGGGATTACTTACCTACTACCCACAAACTGACTTAACTCAATCATTCTAATGGGGTGTGTGTATATGCTCAGATAGTTTACTTTTACGGGTTACTCGACCAAGATATTCTCCCAAGTGATACTTCCCCTTTGCCTGTAGGAATGAACACATACCTGCGTCCACTAACACATGCACACGATAGTCAATTTTTCATAACATGTGCAATATACATTAAACATTTTCAAAGTTAGAATAATAATAATTCAATAACCTTTTATTCACAAATATGTATTATTTCACCATGAATAACATCAATTGAGGTAACATCAAATGAGACAACATCAAATGAGATAACATTCATATTGATAACAAGGTACAAGCATAATTTATTCATCTCCAGAATTCACATTACATTCATATATTTACCCTATGTAGTAATAGTAAATATTAACTTCACAATTGGGGTGTAACATACTCCCCCCTTATGAATCATTGACCTCGATGACCTAAGGTATTATTGAAACAAACAACTAACAACACATTATTCAACATTCTCAAAAGTATGAAGAATATGAGGAAACTTTTGTTGAATTTCCACATAGTCCTCCCAAGTAGCCGAGTCTTCTGCATACTAGTCCCACTGGACTTTGCATTGCAAGACTTCTCTATTACGTAGGTGTAGCTTACATGTTCCTAGCACCTGTTGATGGCCAAATTGACACAACAAAATGCAGGAAAGATGTAATCACCTTACCTCTCCTCAAATTGGCATTTAATTCCTTCTGAATACTTGTTCTGTGTAAGAGGCAAGATCGAGACTGATCCTGGCATGAGAACTTTCAAAATACCATGTTCATGGCTCCCTTCCGAACCCGTGGCCTACTGGGGCTTAGTTTATTTTCCTTTGCATTGTTTTTCTTTCCTCCTTTGCGTGTGGGATTGGAGCAAAAAACAAACTTCACATTTTGTGCATGTTGACTAGTGGGGTCAAAACCATTTTGAGTGCGGGACTAGAACCATTTTTGCACTTGAATTTTTTTGGAGATTTGGTGCTAGGTTTCATTTCGGTTCTGAACCTGATGGAAATTTTTATCTTACCTTCTTTTCATTCACTATGTTTTGACTTTATAATTTTTTTTTTCAAGCTCTCTTTTCTAAAAGTCCGGGACTTTGCATTCCCACTCCGCTAGTGGATTTTTAACTCTTCAAAAACTTTACCCTTTTTACAATGTGGTGGGTTGGGGATGAAACAAATCCCAAACCTTTGCATTTTTATTTTGTTTTACTTTTTAAGAGTTTTAACCTTTACTTTCAAAAAATTTCTATATATATTTTTAGTTTTTTTGCATTTTATGATCTTTTAAATTTAAACTTAAAAATATTTCTTTATATTGTTATTTATTTTTAAATTTTATTTTAAATCCTTTAAAAATTAAAAAAGATTTAATTATTTACTTTAAAATTTAATTGTTGATCTTTTTAAATCTAAATTTAAAGATTTTATTTAAATATTTTGCAATAAAAGATTTATTTATTTATTTTATTTTCCAAGTATATATATTTTTAAATTTTTAGTTTTTTTACATTTTTGTATTTTTCTAAGTTTTTATTTTTTTGTATTTTTTTAGTTTCAAAACCTTTTTGAGTAAAAATATTTATTTATTCAAAAGAACAAGTGATGCAAAAACCAAACCAACGATGATGAGAAACAAAAGATGAAGAAACGAAGGAGACCAAATGACAACCAAAAAATGGACAAATGACACGATGAGGCGAGGAAGAAGATGGACAAATGAGATAATGAAAACGGAAAAAAATAATGAACGAAAGACGAAGACAAAAAGAAAATGACGTGACAAAAAGATGGGGATCAAAATCGAGACCAAACAAGGAACATGAACCTGAACAACACCCAAAGGCAAAGCGAGGAACCAGGATTGGGATGGAACAAGGAACAAGAACCTTGGAAAGGTTCCTTGTTCCAGTTCCGGTTTGATATTCGAACCCGAATCAAACAAAAGGAACACAAAGGGAACAAAGATCAGAGTTGGGGTGGAACTAGAACTTGAAACCCCAAAAGGTGTCAGGTGCCAATTCCATCCCGCAACCCGATCCTGACAAAACAAGAATGACAAGCAAGCGAAGATTGGAACTAGGATAGAAATGAGAACATGACCTTTCCAAAGGTATAGAGTGCAAGTTTTGGTTTGAAACTTGAATCCGATGAAGACAAAGAAAATAAACAAGACATGAGAAAGGACGAAAACAAGAATGACAAAGCACAAACATGACAAAACCAAACAAAAAAATGGGAGGAAAATAGAGGGGGTCCCTGAATTTGCCAAGAAAAAGTTGGGGCGTGTATGCAGGGCATAATAAATGGCAACTCGACTAGGAAAATGCTCTAAGCATTTTAAAACATATAACCCTCCTGTTGATGGTGTTTTCTGCACAACAACTTAGATAGAATACAAGTATTCTATCTCTCTTGAAAGGTAAATCTCTATTAGCAAGCCTCAAGAGATAACCCCAAGGTCTCTAATGTTAGGTCTTAAAAAAATGTAGTGAAACAACTAAGAGATAATGTGAAAATGCTGGTAATCACAAGGGGCCTTACAAATGAACAATGCTGGAAGTATTCTTTTATCAGATGCAACAATATGGTGATGCTTTCAATCTTAAAACTAACCCAACTTCAAAGAAAGATCAAAAGAAAAAAGGTTGAGAGAGATTCTAAACTAACTCTTAAGATCAATCAGAACAATGATGAATGCTACAAATGGATAGATCCCCAATAAACAAGTCTCTTCTTACTCAAGGATAAGCTTGCAACTACACAGAAACGATGCAATCTTCTAAGGAAATTGAAATATTTTCAGACTATGAATATTCATACACATACCCAATTACTGTGCAATGTTAACAAACACTCACAATTGAACTTAGCAAAAAATAAGGCCCAAACTAACTTTACACATCAACCTACAATCAACAAATTGCTAAGAGTATGGTCTGGAGATCGATCAACATCATTAAAATTTCACCATTGACATGAAAGAACTCAGAACTAACATCTAACATTTGAGAATCGAGAACATGAAATCATAAGACTGTTGAAGATAAATACAAATTTTCCCAAATCAAAAACTCAATTGCATTACTTCTCTAGCATTTACATAACAATTTCAAGTCTCTCCTCTTCTACAACTATTGATTTCCCCTAACTTAAACAATTCTGGCTTTCTATAGCTTCTAACTCGTGAAGTCTAACTTAGTCTCTACTTACAAATGAGAAGGCACTGACCTTTTATAGATTTTACATTATAATTTTAATGGCTAGGATTAAATCAATCCAATGGCACATATTGCTCATCTAGAAACATCCAGTAGTTACATTAGGGCTTTGGCATGCAGTTACATCATCAACCAATTACATACATAACAACAGTTACAAATCTGGAGCAATGAGAAAAAAACTGTTTGCCACCTTGACTTTGAAGAAAATTCTTATTGGATGATAAAAATACCTCCACATATTGCAAGAATCTTCCAAAATTCCTCTCTAGTTGGCACACAGCTGGTGGCAAGGATTTTTTTTAAGCAGGTCCCACATTTAATATTTATTTATAATCTTTTCTAGATTTTCCTCTTGGCACAAATCCATAAGCAAGTCCCCTCTTAATTTATTTAATCTTGAAAAATAAATATCATCATTAGCAGCTCACATAAAAAAAATACCATTTATAAAATATCCAAATTAAACTTGAATAAAATTTTGGCCCTTAAAAAAAAAACTTTCATTTTTTTTGAAACCTTTCCATTTTTGGAAATTTTTATTTTCAAAATTTTTCCATTTCAAGAATTTTTCATTTTTAGGAACATTTTAAAATTTCAATAAAAAAATTTCATTTTGGAAATTTTTACGTTTGGGGAAAAAATGCATTTTAGGAAAAATTTCCATTTTTGGAAAAAATTTCGATTTTTGGAAAATTTCAAGATTTTTGAGGGGTCTTGGATTTTTCAAAAATGGAAATTCTGAAAAATCCGAGGTAGCTTGGATTTTCCATGGCTTAATCCGAAGTAGCTTGGATTTTCCATAATCCAATCTAGGTCAAAATCCCCTAAACTTCATAACTCTTTTTCTAGAAGGAATTTTTGAAAAGTTCTAAAAGCAACCCACCCTATTTTTTCGTCCTCTACCCATGGGTGCAAATTTTTTTATAAATGATGTTGAAAATTCATGTCAAATTTGGTTTTCGGGAAATCCGAGGTAGCTTAGATTTTTCGGACCTCTCCCTGACTTAGTCAATTTTAGCCCTTGGGTGAAACTCTAAGTTGAGGCAAACTTCTAAGAGCCAAACTATGATCATGATGATGCAAAAGACACCTCAAGTGCAGATAAGATACTAAATTTTGAGGTGAAGCAAAGCCAAAATTGTAGGAAACCAAACCCTAAAGGAGAAGAGATCAAACGAAGCAAGCAAAAAGAGGGTCCTTGCCTTCGGTGGGGTGTGTGGGTGCAAAAAGTGCACAACACCTCCAAATACCCAAAATCTCTGATTTACACTCATTCAAGGCAACTTAAGAAGCACAAACACAATCAAAATTGAGACATGATAGAAGTCTGTGATGAAACTAAAATCTATTTGTGTGTACAAATGATTCATTCCCCTCCATAAGCGTTGCCGTGATCAAAGTGGAATAGACTCTACCCAAGCTATGTAGTTTTGAGTTACATTTCCAACATGCAATGATATCCTAGGCATAGCTCTGCTGCCAGAAAGACGTCTATAGCCCTGATAGAGATACCTCTAGTTCTCCCTAAGCATTGCTCTACTGCCAGTCAAGCATCCATAGCCCTGATAGAGATACTCGAGTCACCCTTGCTGATTGAGTTCATTTTCAGATTTTCTTTTATTTCCTCTTTTTTAGATGTTGATTCTTTTGAAGTATAGTTTTTGGTTTTCCCTCAATCCTCAAGTAGTGAAACTTAAGTAACGGGTTGAGAACCACGGTGGACATCATGAAAGAAATGTAACCCTTTAGAATTTTAACCTGGAATAGAGCTACCCCACCTGATGTAAACTAACTAATGGATTTCTTAAGATGTGTAAAGCTTGATAGACTTTCAAAACTCCCTCAGAAATTTACAATGTACCAAATCCTAATCCATGCTAACATTCCCCAGTTCAAAATGGATGAAGGTAAATCAAAGTTTCAAAGCAACTGACTGATCAAGTGTTTGAAAATTATGAACAACAAACTCTCAACTGTTTTCTTGTTGTAACTTGGCTCAGTTTCACTGTCAGTGGAGGACCCCCAGAGAGACAAGATAAGGTAGACAGGGAGGGAGATTGGAAGAGGATGGATGGACCGTACGGACTAACAAGGCCAGGCAGGAAGAACAAGGAATGAGAGGGAGGCCAGGCAAGGCAAGACAGCCCGGCAAGGAGACAGAATAGGCCCAAAAGACAGCCAAAGGCAAGGGACGCAAAAGAAAGGAAGAGACAGCAAAGAACAGATAAGAACAGAATAGGAGCACGACAATTTAAACCAAAACAAAAAGGAAACCAACTAGTCTAGAAACTAAAACTAACCAATCCTAATCCTAAACTAACTCCAAAACTGAGCTTTACAAACATAAAACTGTGAAAAATTGTACATTCACCAGACTGATTTTTCATTATGTGCATAAATCTTAACTTACTAGGTACAGTTCTGAACCTAGCAAATTTTTCCTTATACTAAAAAATGTAAAGTTTATGTGCAATAAATTCATTCTGAGGGGATAAAGTTTGAAATATTAACAATTGTGGGTTCTCAGCCTTATCGTGATTTACCCAAAAACACATTTTATCATCCCCAACATCATAATCAAACTTAAAATCATTAAAACACAGAGGGTAATGAAAAGACACCACCTGATTTAAAAGACTTTTAGTTGCAATGGCAGAATTATGTTGTACCACTTCCTTCTCATGAGGTCTCAACTCATGGAACACCACACCATTCTGCTCCAGTACATGCATGTCAACATAAAGGGCATCCATTAGGGGTACATCATTATTATCCAAAATGTCAAGACAAAGTTCAAAATTTTTATGCACATTCTCATCACTATCAAAACTAGTTTCAAACAGTGAAATAATATGTTTGGTGTCACTGGGACTATCAACTTTGATCACATTCTCACTAGCATAGATTTTTCTAGTTAAATAGTCATCTTCCTCGACCGTTAAAGAAATTGGTTCATCTCTTTCTTTACCTACCATAGTGATCTCCCAAGCTATCAATAAATTTGGACAACTTACCTTAGAATGTGAACCAAAAGGATGAATCCTACAAGAATCACATAAATCAAGGTTTGTTATATAGTTAGAATACCCATGAACTAACATTGCTGCATTCAACTCAAATACGAGATCGAAGATCCTTTCGGTCTCCTCAGATGAAAAAAGTTGCAAATCATCTCAATCATCAGTTTGTGAAGTCTTTTAAACTTCTCCTTCATGTGCTATAGAATTGTTTGTATCATTCCCCAACATGTCTCCTATAAGAGTATGAGAATCAACCTCTAGTTCATCACAGTTAATTGTAGCAATGTCAGTATATGTAAAACAAGGATTCTCTTCAAATAGCTCGTTTGACTGCACATAATCAAAGCTAGGGAAATACTTCTCCTTTTTCTGTATTTGCATGCCATCAAAATGAAATTGCAATCTAGTGTCAAGTTCACCGTTGGTAAGGAAAAATTCATCAAAGCATGATAAATGAGTATCATCTTCAAACAAATCATTCTGAAGTGATTCGATTTCCATGACAGCCTCTTGATAGTCCATTTGGTATTCTTCTGCTTCATTTGTTTAACTTTCATCATATATCCCTTGCTGCAACAAAGCACTAAACTCCTCCATGTTATAATTGTCATTAGTATTGGATTCAAATTTGTTTTCTTGACATGCATAAATCTGGTCCAATTGATCATCGGGTAATATTGGGTGAATCTACACATCCCATTGACCTTCT